>QVOA01004360.1:0-77797 GCA_014825685.1 Pseudomyrmex cubaensis | reverse complement strand
TTTTTTATTTCGCGCTCTTATCGTGACGTCAAATTAGACAGAGATGTTCTCCGGTTATACCGTTACAAGAAAAAAACAATCTACCGCCGTTATAAAACAGGTATTTTTTTTTTTCTTTCTATTTTCGCTGACCAAAACAAAACGTCGGAGGAAGAAAGAAAAACCACCACGCCGCGAGAGATGATGACGGCCTATAAAAGATAATACGCTAATGTGTATTTATTTTTATATACTCGGTGCCATTAAAAGCCGCCGGCGGCGGCGTCTTACTCGTATTTCATTGACGAGCGCGCGCGTAACAAGTAACGTTATTAGCATCGGCTTTTATACGTGTCCGCGTCGCGCAACGAACGATGCGCGACTTCTTCGCGAGAAAGAAGAAGAAGAAGCGAAGAAAGAAACGGGAATGAAGGCGGGAGAGAAGTACAGAAAACCGAGACTCACACTCTCTACCGTCGACGGACACTCTCTACCTGAAGATTATGGCCGGCGAGATATACTCATGGTCAACCAGAACCGTAGCTATTTTCTCCTCTCTCTTTCTCTTTTTCTCTCTCTCTCGCGCGCGTGTATAGACGCGTCTCTCGGATCTCCCTGGCGTGTGCGTCGGAAGAGGGAAAAAAATGAAGAGAACTTGGTCGAAATCGTGCGAGAAAGCGCGCGCAGAGAGAAGAAGAGGAGGAGGAGAGAGAGACGCCGGCAACGAACAGGATGGGAAGGACGACCGAGCTAGATAGCGCCGCGCGATAGAAAGGAAGCGACGACGCACCGAGAGCGAGATAAAGATGGGGAGAGGACAGACGGTACTGAAATATCAACGACCGCGAAACAAACGTCGTCGACCTGACGTCCTCGCTCCTCTCTCTCTCTCTCTTTCCATCTCTTGCTCTCTCTCCGTCTCTCGTGCATTTTTTTACTCAGTCTCTCTCTCTACGTGTTCCCTCTGACGCTCGCCGCGCTTGAACGGAAAGAGAGAGAGAGACGTGCCCGAAACAGACGTTTTTTCCACCTTGTCCGGGATTTATGTCGGCCGATCGTGGGCAGAGAACCGCGCGCGGTGAGGGCTGACAAAGAGTCGAGTGTGCCGTGAGAGAGAGAGAAAGAAAGAGAGAGAGAGAGAGAGAGAAAAAGCCAGGGCGACGAAAATACGAGATAGAAAAGAGAGAGAAAAGACCGGGACCGGGTACATAACGACCCGTGATGCATGACGACGACTTCTCTTTCTGCCGTTTCTCGAGTGGCGGCGGGAAGAATGTCTCATTTAAGCTAAACGACTGCGAGCGCGTTCGCTATTGTGTTTATCCCCTTGATAAAACACCGCTCTCTCCCCGCCGATTAAGGAGCAACTATTTCCCACTGGTGCGGCACAACTCGCACTTTTCCTATAAACTTGTTTCCGTCAGGCAAAAAAAAAAAAAAACTACTACTGTTGAACGCGCGTTAATTTTAAAATCCCGTGAAAACACGTTTGTACGTTTTTTTTTTTTACCAGCCACTTGACACTCGCACCCTTCGATTTAAGACTCGCGTGTGCTACGCGGGCTTCGCTTCTCGCGTCGCGAGAAGAATCTCACGACGAGAATATCGTCAACAGGAATACTGTGACAGGCGATTCACAATTCGTTGGGAAACACGCCCTTCCTATTTGTCTTCTGACGTTATCGCGCGAACATCTCCGCCGTGTCAATAAAACCGGAAACACGAGCCGTCGCTCGGACCGTTTGCACGAACTTGTTTCAGAAATTTGAGACGAGGATTTGAGTCGGTATTTTTTTTTTTTTTCACTCCGAGACACAACAGGTAATCTGTCGGACACCAAAATCGCTTAATTGAATTTTAATCGCATTTTACGTTTCGAGTCGAAGCCTGTTTTTTACGAACCGGAGGGGAGAGAGGAAACTTCTCCTTCGAGAGAAATACTCGTCAGAGATGGATGGGACTTGCGACGAGGGGGTGACGGGCGGGGCGTTTCTCTCGGACGATTCGTTCGTCGAAGAGAATCTCGTTACGGTTCTAATCGGCAACCCATAAATCACACTCTCGCGCGCCGCCGACGGTGACTCTCGCGAGAGTCGCGCGCGATTGCGAAATCAACGCGATACATACCGGGAGGCGCGTTTCAACCGGCCGGGATGTCAAGGCCGCATACATTTTACGCGACGGAGATACGCTCGCGGGGTCCAGGCTCGAGCGAGCGCGTCGCGTTCTCGAGGACACCTGAGCTAGCGACGAGAGCGTAGAGAGAAAGAGAAAGAAAAATATAGATGTAAGCGCGAATCTCTCTGAGATACACGGGCCGAAGGGGAGTATTTGCGAGCGATATCTGAGCGAAGATAACGCGAAAAATTTGCGCGCTTCGTTGTATTTTTAAAATAAAATCTCGCGCGCGTAACACGCACGTACATACGAGTTAGATCTTGATCAAAGTTCAAGGAAACGATAAAGGAGCGAGAAACAATTTTCCGATCAATCGGTACTGTGAAAACTGCGAATAATTTATATGCGTGTTGCAAATAACACAAGAGAGAGAGAGAGAGAGAGAGAGAGCGCGACGTTAAATATAACGCAATTGTGCGTAGTTTCTCGTCGACTCTGTCGACGCGTTTTTGCGTCTCGATTCTCAGAAATTCAATGACGTGGAAAGAATTTAAGCGCTGCGTCGCGTCGTTTTACTCAGCTCGCGCGCGCGCCAAGTTAACAACTCGAGTCGTCCTTTGTCGGCTGAAAAAAGAAACTCGAAGAAACACGTGACGGGACCGCAGCAAAAAAAAAAAAAAAAAAACTGCGCGAATATCGCGAGCTTTCGGCGACACCGCATTTCGGGCGGATTCAAATTTCAGACACGCGCATCCGTCCAAGGATTTCCAGTCAGGTATTTTAATGTTTAAATCAACGTCGCAGAAATAAGTTATCCTCTCTCTCGCCTGACCTTTATTTTTCTTTCCTTCCCCTTTCCCCCCGTCCCAAGAGTAAACGATTCGACGCGAATTTCCGGCGGACGAGATTACGGCCGCGACAATCGCTAATAATTGATTACGGACGCGCCCGCGGACAATCTCGTTTCTCCTCTTAACGAGCGTTATATTGTCACACCCGTTCGCGCTCGACCTGGATGCAGGCCTTATTCCCAGCTGTCTGTCAGTGTGTCAAGGTCGGCCGGCGGCGGCGTGAAGGATGCGCGCGCGAGAGAGAGAGAGAGATCGCAATCGAAACGCGACCGTTTTGCGATCGTAACTTTTTTTTCCTTCTTCTACGTCTTCAACGAGCGCGTCTGAGTTCTTTTCGTTAAATATCTCATGCGATTAAAAAAAGAAAAAAAAGCCACGAACGCGGCGTGACGTCGAAGTTTCGGTCGCGCTACCGAAAGTAGACGCGCGGAGCGTGCGAAAAAAAAAATTGTGTTCTCACTTTTTCAAACTCGCCGCGAAGAAACATTTAGATAGTGTTTTCCATATAAATGCAAATGGACGTTGCTCCACATACGTTTCTGGCATAAATATCTCGCGCGCCGCGACGTCTTGGCCGTGTGTTCGAACTTCCACAACCGGCTAGATAGAGAGAGAGAGAGAGAGAACCGCAATACGGATCTTCATTAAGATAAGGCGCGTGTATGGGATCGGTAATTTAAAACCGTGATCGAGCAAATTTTCTGCGGCCAGTTTTTTTCGCGTTTTAATTGCCCGGAGATGCGCGCGCGATCGTCGTCGCGCCGCTACACACACGCGACCTAATTGCTGCTCCGAGAACGACTTCATGCGAGGGTAAAAAAAACAAAAAAAGATATTCGCGCGCAATGCAACATCAAACAGCCAATTTGCGAAACGTCTCGCGAAACGGCAAACGTTTCAATAGTAGTCGCATTTTTGCTCTTTTGTTTTCCCACTTTTGTTGTTAATGTTTGGTCCCGGATTAATTATCGCAACGAGACATTAATTGTTACGCGGTTTAATTGCTTTCGCGTGAAACCGAGAGGGAGAGAGAGAGAGAGAAAGAGACCCCGACACGGCGCGGAATTTCGGAAGAGAACCCGCAATATGTTGAAACTCGGAGATATACCGCGATATTATATGCTCCGAAACCTGCGGCTCGCTGGACGATTGCCAGCGCGCGCGCCCGACCAATCTGTCGGATTTAAGTTACTCTTGTTCCGCATGCGGCGAGAGATCGCCGCTCTCTCGTACACTCGGGAATGATAATTCCCACTTAGAGAGAGAGAGAGAGAGAATTAACGCGGATATAAGTATTCAACGGTATAATTAAAGAGACATCTTGATGTGCGTAAAATCGAAATATGGAAAATCGATAATGCGGCGGAACACGCGGATTTGTCCGACTGCTTTCATTCGAAAGCGACGTTTACGACGCGATTATACAAGTCGCGCATATTTCCCGCGACAATCTCTCGTGACTTTCTCTTTTCCAGTCGAGGAATCAAATAAAAATGCGAAACTCAGGTAAGAGAGCGGTCGTCGAATTTCGATTGGCACGCGAGGAAACGGAATGAGCGGAACGGTCGTCTATTAATTAAAAGTTTGAGATATAATTAGTAGAAAAAAAAAAAAAAAGAATTTTCTCTGATTAACGGCAATTAACAATCAATTGAAATTGTTGCCAACTTTTCGAATGACCGAAACCAAAAACAACGAACAATAACTGCGCAATCAGTCATCCATTCATCGTCGTCGATGTGAAATTGAAACTTTCAACGTAAAACTTTCCGACTGCCGTTCTCTCGAATATCGCACTTGTTTATCGATATGTTGGGCCATTATTAATACGTAGTATAGCTTGAAATCGAGGCGGAAGATGTACGACTTGTGTTGGCGGGATCGACAAGCCAATTCCGAACGAATGAAGTTTGTTTCGACGGTCAATAAACGGCATCGCCATCAATTATCCGCCGCCTCCTCCTGCACCTCTCGCCGAAGAAACAATTAATTCCGGCGAATACTGAAATACCAGAATCGCGCCGGAGTCGCGTTTCGTTACCACACACACACACGTCAGCGGCGTGATCGGGATTGATCGGACATGCCTGTATAACGATCGTCATTATTAACTGCGCGTTGTACGCGCAATATCGTGCAGCAACGCGATTACATAACGTCGGGATTATTGACCAATTGGCTTCAAGTCCAGACGATATTGATTCCACGCGTAAGGGGTAAAAGGGTGATCGTCGAGCGCGATCGCGTGCAAATACTCGTTCCTACCTCCGTGTGTGTATTTGTGTGTGTGACCTGTTTGACTTTTCTGCTAAAATTAAACTAATTATCTTCCCCAATTAACACAGTTGTGGAGGAAGCTAGTTGAGCTACTTTTTATTTAAATTATTGTACAAATCTTTTTGCACAATTATGATAGACTAATGAAAACTGTTTTCATTAGTCGCTGAAAGGGCAGCGTATTTACTTAGCTCAGAAAGTAAGCAGATCCTAAAAATGTTGAACGAACAAAGTCAGAGTGGCTCAATGTATCCATGAGCCACCCCCGAGGGGTAAGTTGAGACGGAACTATGATCTTCTTATAAGGGTTATGAAAGCATCAGGGCAGATGCGAGCCAAAACACATGTTGTACGTGTAATAGATATTATTAAGGATTATTTATTATTATTTTAAAACACAAAATAGAATATTTTAGGTGTATCAATTAAATCTTTGTTAAAGTGTTTATCTTTTTTTATTTGTAAAATACGTAACATTTATATGCGAAATGCTTGACCAGCATTAAAATAGCTACTAAAGCCTCAACGTTTTGTAATGAAAATTAAACGTAAAATATATCGTGAAATCGTTAACAATGTAAAATAAATAAAAAGTAACTTATCAAAAAACAAAAAGGCAATCTCTACGGTCAGAAATAATTGAATTTTAAAACACGTGGCATCACATCGATGTTGACTGAAAACATTTTGTTTTTATAACTAAACACCCGTAAATAAAATAACATCACGAATATTAAATTTAAAAGATACATTAATGACATGTTTAAAAAGACCTTCCTAGTTTTTTTATCAATCATCACGTGGACCAAACAGAACAGATCTAATAATTTTACTTTTGGCGCGGAAAAACAAAAAGTATTTGCAAGTCGCAACTTGCCCCTGGACTCAACTAGCCCCGCTCTGCCCTGCGAAAGCGTACAAATTCCTCTTCAAGGAGGATCCGTTTCAACTTCCACCCTGTTCTCACACTTAAACAAGTTCCGTAACGCGCGTAAACAATCGAATTTGCAATCGGCAAATTCTTTTTTCTCACAAATCTCAATCCGTCGCTTTGAACGCGCGCGCGACTCGAAATTGCCGCATCGTCGCGCGCGGGAGCGTCGTCGCACAGAGCATTAAGCAGGTGAGAACGAGGTTCAAAGGGCGGGATGTACGTGTGTATCGGGTTGGCGTACGTGTGTCGCACACGTGTCGGGCCTGTGACAAGGGGCTGACAGTGCCGGGAGGGAAGAGAGAGAGACACCGCGCTTCTTTCGGCACGTGTGTACGCGGCGTTTGCACACGTGTGAGTACGTGGCATGTACCGCGTACACACACGCGTGTGTGTGTGTGTGTGTGTGTCTGCGTGCACGCTCTCCGGGTCGTTCACGGCCTAACGCGCAATATGCAGCAGCGCGCGCTCACCGCAGAATAGGTCGCCCCGCGTGGCGATGCGACCGCACTCCGCCGCTATAATTACCTTGCGCGCGCGCTCCGCTTCCTCCGCTAACGGGTATTTCGTTGCGGTTGTGTACGAAAACTAAATTATTCGGAGGGCTTCCGCGACATAAGGTCGTCTTTCCGTTTAATGAAGAGCCGAGGATGGAATTTTCGCCATTAATCTGCCGCGACGCGTTTCGGTTCCGCGCGACGAGAACGGACGAGGAAACTGCATCACGAACGAGACGTGTGAAATCGCGGGAAAGAGTCAACAAACGAAATCTACGCGCTTTACTTTTTGACAGAGAAAGAGAGGAGGATATTTAACAAACGATCATTTTTTAAAGCACGTACTCGCCGCACAGTCGGTCTGTCGAAATCACGACGCGGAAAGCTTCTTCTTCGCCGGCGCAACGAGTTCCATTGCTTACGTGTGCGCCGCGCGCGCGTACGTGACAGACGTACGCGCGGGAACGCGCTGCGCGTGTACCGGCCGCTCTTCCGGTGTGTAATTTTCCCGCGCAAGTTAATATTACCGGCGCGGTAATTGTCCGCTACCGTTAGCGGATCCTCCTCCTCCTCCTCCTCCTTCCCGCAGTCGGTCCGGCCCGGCTTGCCGTGTATCGACCGGGCGAAGATTACTGTCCGAGTGATTGAGCGGCTCATGTTTCTCTTTTGTTTCCCTTCCCCCGGCTGTCGATTGAAGATGCACCGTTAGCCCGACTGTTGCGAGGCTCAGTCAGTGAAATCAGCGCGCCGCTGATGAAAAAAAAAAGGAAACGGCGAGTCGCGAGCTACTCTCGTCCGCCGAACAAATTCTTTCGTCTCCGTTTTTTTTTTCTACAGTTTGTTTTAGCTCGTAAAAAATTAAGACGACAAAAAACCAGAAAGAGAAACTATTATTCAATTATTATAGCCGAGACTCGAAGACAAGCTTGCGCCACGGTCCGTTTATCAGATGGAACGAGGTCGCGGAATCGCTGACCTTAACTCGATCGGAGAACAACGCGCTTTGGATTGCTTTTCGGTGTTTTTTTTTCTTTTAAAGACCGTCCGCGCACGTGTACACCGTGCGCGGTCGAAACAAATCGGAGGGATTCGCGGGAACGACGAGGCACGTTCGCGGGTTGAGGCAAGGCGAGGGAAACACGTCTTCGCGCGCGATGCTTGTGGCGCAAAGTGCGGAGGAGAAAGCGACCTACTTGCGGATCGAGTAATTATAAGCCTTGAACCGGAGTAAACGAGTCGTCGAGCGAGCCGAGCAACCCGGCAACGCTCGAGTCGTCGCAAACTTAGCGCGCGCTCGACCGCTGCGCTTTAAACCGAAGAAAAAAACCGATCTTTTTTTCTTTTTTTTTATCCAACTCGAAAATTGCCACGAGACAAATTCCCCCGATTGCGCGAGACTTTATCTCGCTTGATAAAACAAACCGATTAAAAACCTATAAACTGTGTTATTGATAAATTTTCCCTTCGTAAAAAGAAAAATAGATTTTGATATTTTGTGTTTTTTTTTTTTCAGAGACAATTTATTTCCGCGAAATATTTTAACGCGGCGTAACATTTGGAATAACCGGGAGAGAAAAAAAAACACACGCCAATGTAATGTAATTCGATTAAACACCAGTTTACGTGAAATCATTTGATTTAAATTTTTCGTATTTGCTTCCCTCGATCGCGAACGGTAACCGGAAACTAGTTCCGGTGTCATTTCCGAAATTAAGATCAACAAAATCGCCCGACGCGACAAATCACATCATTCGGCTTATGTGTGCCGAGTGTCAATTCTCGCCTGCGAGACAACACACACAAATACGGTCCTTTCTCTCTCGCTCTGTGTTTTTTTCTTTTTCTCGCGCGCAGGCCACAGCTGAAACGCGCAAAGTTCAACGGTCGTACGTGGGTGTTTCTGACCCCGGCGAGTGTACCGGCGCGGCGGGGGCGACGCAGCCGGAGGGAAAAGGGAAGGGACGCGGGCAGGGAGAGAAGGGCGACGGCGGCGGGGCGTCGCGACGCGCACGATGATCCCCGGGAAGGGCGCAACGCGTGTCGGGATTTTGCGCGTGCACGCACCGGAAGTGGACTCTGCGCTTTGCGCACCCGCGTTTTGCGCGCCGCGCTTTCCCGCTCTCCGGCGTTGCGACGCTCCACGTCGAGATCGTCGGGCGCGTCGTGGCTGCTGCCGCCGCCGCTGCTGCATTGATCGGGAGAGGCTTCATCCGCCGCCCACCTCCTCCTCCTCCTCCTCTTTCCCGCCCTCAACCCTCGGTTTCCCGTTCCCTCGGCGCGCACACTCGTCGACGAATCATAGGCGGAAACGCGGCGGCGGCGGCGGCGACGGCACGCGAATTTCGGGTTGCAATTGCGACCCGATGTTTCGCGATCGCGCCGGAATCACGAGGAGAGGGCCAATAAGATCGCCGCGAGCGAATTGAAACTCGATAACGCGTGATTTTTATCGTTCGGTGCTATTGCATTCTTTGCCCCAACGATCCGACAGCTCCGCGATTTTTCCTCCCCCGTGCAGCTTTCCAAATATTCCGGAAAATTTTGCGAGAGGAACTTAATTACACAGAGAAATGTGTTAAATTTATATTATTGTTATTATTATTAACTCGATATGTAAACTCGAGAATGTTTCTGTATTAAATAGAGAGGGAGGGAGGGAGGGAGAAATTTCCCGATTGTTCTGAAGCACCGCGATTATACACGGGGAAACAACACGCGCGAGGAAAAGGTTTCGCGCGGGGGCGAGAAAAGCGAAGCCGGGAATAATAATTGGCGGAACGCGTCCCGTGGAAATGTCAAAGTTTAAGGCGCGTCCTCGGGAAAATCGAGGCGGGGTCGTGGCGCGTTTGCAGCAGTTAGCGCACCACCGCCGCCGGCACGTGGACCCATTAACCTTTCGACGGAGCTTTGATGTAGACCGAATCAATTTACCGGCTTACTCGTTAAAGTTCGATACCAATACCTATCGTGTTGTATCGCATAAAACGACCTCGCTCGTGTACTTATGAGGCGACGCGAAATTACACGAGCAAACCGAAGAACGAAGACGTCGGCATCGTTTTCCCGGCATTGTCCGCGCGGAGCGTTTATTGTGTTCCTCGAAGTACACAGACACGTGCGAGAATGAAAAAAAAAAAAAAAGAGAACCGCACAATTAAGCAAAGCCGACTTAAAAATATGCTCGTTACAAATTTCCCTTTTCGTATATCTCGATGTTAACTCCGCGATACTCTGCTCGGTTTTTCCGCCGGACTACTTAAACGTCCCTCCATCCCTCCATCATTCATCGTTTACGACCGAGGAATTCCGCGAAAGTGAAGGCGATGTGAAAACTCGAGCGGAACAAGCAATCGGAAGTGTTTCGCGATCTCGCCGAGAAAACGAGGGCGGGAAAAGGACGAAGGCGGGGGAAAAAATGACGAAGAAGAGGCAGGCGATGATCGGACGGGGCATGAGAAAAGCGAGGGAACGTCGCCCGCTCCGTCGTCTCCTCCTCGGAGAATCGATTTCTACGCCATTTCTTTGGAAATCCTACACTCCATCTCATCAAAACCGCATAGAAAGAAAAAAGAATAAAAGATAGTTCATCTCTCGACGTATAATCGAAACGAGCGAAGACGCGGCTCGTCTCCTTAATTCGAGAGAGATATAAATACGCTGTAAATTGGTGATGAAAAAAAAAAACGAGTACATATTTCTCTCAAATTTTTCATCGTCGGATAAAATTCCTTTTTCGTGAAAAATTATCGTTTTTTCTTTTTTTTTTCAGAGAATGAACCTGCGCGCTGTAATCTCGTTAAACGCGCGGGATCGCGCGAAATGAAAATCATAACTCGCAAAATATATCGTGCGACAGAAAAAAAAAAAAAAAATAGAATCACGCGGAATTATCCGATTATTCGTCACCGGTGTCCATTTCGTCGGCTAAAACAAATTAAACAAAAAAAAAAAATGGCGCGAAGCGTGTCCCGGAATATCAACACCGACGGACGAGAGGCAAACGTGTTCACAGCGATCTGTCGCGTCGAACAAGCGATCGTTCCGGTCGATCGACGGCTTACACTTCATCGTCGTCCAATCGGAAATCGAACGCGGAGGCGTCCGATCGCGTTCCGACAGCGAAGAATCTCTAAGCAGCAGGACGTAACACACCAAGGGGGCTCGGCACACACGCGTGTAAGTGTGTGTGTGTGTACGTACGTATAGTCTCTCTATGCAAATCCCGCTTTGTACGACGACCTAGAAAGCGGTTAAGTGGCATGGCGGTATAGCGGCTTGCTCGGCTCCCAAGACGCCGTTACGATTCCATCCGCTTTAAGAAAGCCGAGACGCGGTTGAATCAACCTCCGTAAACCGTGGACGGATTCTACCCGGCAATTATGTGAGCCGCGAGGCGGGATTTTTTTTTTTTTTTTCCAACAACATCGAGGCGCTCCCGCGACCCGAGAAATCGCGGAAGTCACGCATCGTCGCGAATAATATCTGCGATTATCGAATCTCCGTTTCGCAATATTGTTGCCTCGCGATTTTGCAAGACGCGAAGACCTTAACGAAGTGTAAATCGCGATCTTGGGAAGCAAATGTCGTTTGGAAATTAAATGCGACCTGTTAGAAGAGACGCGATCGATTTGAATTATCACCGCGCGGAAACCGACAAAGCGCAATCCGCGCGTGTTCACAGCGGAAGATCAGCAAGTCGCCGCTTCCCGAGGGAGAGGATCCGAGAATCGACTCGATAATCAGGATCTTGACCTGAAATCGTAATCCAGAAATAGTCGCTTCTCGCACACAACCGGCTGGAACGGGGTTCACTTAATTTGCATGTATCGATCGGCGTGCCGCTGCGCGCCGAGACGATTTGACGAGCGTGAAACTTTGACGAGACTCTTCGCGAGGAGTCGATTGATGTCAGCTTTGCTCGAGATCTTGTCTCGCGACGAGACGCGTATCTCCGACGTCAAGAAACGCCGAGATAACAAGAATCTAGTAATCGAACAGCAGAATCACAGTCTCTCTCTTTCTTTTTGTTTTATTGAGTTTTTTATCCTTTTTGTTATCTTTTGCGTTATTAATACTCATTGTTTCATTTTCATTTCTTATTTTTCTTCGCGTATTTTTATTTTGTTTTTCTCTTGCATGCTTCAGGGGTTTCTTCCAGAGCGCATTATAAATAAAACTATTTATTTATCTGTCTTTCTCGTGTGACGAGAAAGACAGTAACTGTTTTAACAATAATGAACGAGCTCGTGAAATTTTAAAGACAAAAAGTTAAAAGGCCAAGATGTCGGTGTGAAATATTTATATTTTCGTGGCAGTTCACTTCGAAATCCTGTGACTGTAGTCATTAGTGTTTGATTATTTTATATAATGAGATAATTTTATTCTTTCTTTTTTTTTCTGACTAGTTGGCGACTGTTTTATTTACACACTACACACATTATTTACTGCCACCACAACTTCCGGATTAATATTTCAATTTACTTAATTACGTTCACCGAAGAATCCAAACGTTAGAAATGTGTTCGAATAAAGATAATAATATTTGCACATACATCGACACCTTGTCTTTCAATTTTATCGATAGTAAAAAAATTGTATCAATTGCAGGGCAATTTTCTGTTATTATCCAACTTATTTCTCTAATTATATAAACGCGGATATGCGCCGAGATTGCGCGTGTATAAACTAACCAAGTCTGCGATCGATCGAACAAGAAAACAGAAACCGCGAGCTCGTTCGCGTATTGTTCGCGGCGAATATTTATATAATCGGGAAAATGAAGTTATAATTAACGATCGGATCTATCGTCGTTCGTTCGGGCGCGCAGCGCCGAGTGACGACGACGACGAGAAATGAATTGCCTCAATTTGTCCGATTGAAACTATCCCGACACTATGCTCGGAATTCCTATTAATCCGGACGATCCTCTTTCTCCGTCGCTCGTCTCTCTCTCTCTCGTCCCTCTCTTCACTCGACGCGAATCTCCCGCTGCGGATCCTCGTCCGGCCGCGTTTATCCTACTTCTTCGCTGGGAACCAGTTCGACGCGAACGATATTTCATTTGGGACGCGCCTGAGAGAGACGACCTCTTTTTCTCGCTCTCTCTCGGCCTTCTTGCGCGATTGCTAGTCACGCCGCCGGTCTCTACGCGTGTTAATTTTAATAGCCTATCCCGCGGACGGATCCGCGCGGATTTCTTTCGGATCCCTGAACGCGGCGACCTTCGCGCGCGTTCAGGGATCCGGTGTGAGTCAGCGAGCGCGCCTCGTCGTAATGAATCGTCCGTACGGTGAGAAAATTTATACAAGAGAGTGTCTCTCGCGCGCACGCCCGTTAATTCGAAATATCTTTCTCCGATGTTGAAAGAGATAAAAAGTCACGTTTGAAACCAGAAAAAAAAAATAACACAAAAGTAACGGAATTAAAAACTACGAATGCGCGTCTTCTTGCGCGCGTTTGTGTATGTACGAAGCCGCGACACACTTTGCCGCGCACGTGTAAAAACGTCGGCTGTGTGTGAAACGCAGCACGGAACAATTTACCGAGAAACTGAAAAAGTATCGCGCACAGCATCCGGCCGCATGTCTTCCCGATGAACCTGTTGCTCCCAGCAATTAAAAACGAAACGCAACGAAAGAGAGAGAAACCCGCCCGGATGTGCGCGCGTGTGTTTCTGCGAAATTTCAATTCGTTTCTCTTTGCAGTCCGGGGGGAAGTTGCGGCGCGATCGTCCAAGTGAACGATCGAAGAACGAGAAAGTGAAATGGGAATCGAAATTTGTCGAGATTTCGAAAGTTCTTTCTTCGTTTACACGCAAACAATTTTGCAACGGATGTGCATCTAAATTATTATGTTAACAAATCGGCGATAAATCTCGAGATAAATCCTCTTGACGTCGCGACAACCTGAGCTTCTCGCGACGAATTTCAAAATGTGATATTTACACTCGATATTTTAACGTGTGTCTGAACGGGAATATTTTCACGCAACTAAAATCATAATCCGGAATCGCTTTTGATATTCAACGTTGAAAATACAGTCTCTCTCGCGGATTTCAAGTCGTTGACATTTTCGTATTTCACACAGGAGAGACGCGCCCTCGTTAAAACACACTAAACATTTTTCTTTCACGAGCGATCACAACTTTGAATTGTTACGTTTATTCGTTACTCGCGCAAACGCGAAGAAAAATCCGCGTGGTTCAGTTCTGTATTCATTTTGTCTGCAAACGTCGATCTTTAAGACCGGCTGAAGACGATCGAAAAATAAACGTCCCACCGAATTACATCCTTTTATTATCACCCACTGCGGATGGATTGAAATCTCTCAGATTCGTTGCGACTTTTTAAGTTTCGTTACAACTCTTTCCTTTTTTTTTTTTTTCTTTCACCAAGGATTTTTCTCTCGCTATGAGAATTTCCGAACAATCGCGAAACCGATCGCAAACAGCGAATGTTTTTAACGGCGCGGGATATTCTCTCTCCGAATATACTTTTTCTCAAGAAATCACTCGCGAGGACACAAATCGATCCTTTGTAATCCGCATTTTCCACACTAATTAAAGCAAAAAGAATTGACGCTAACGCGCAAGAGGGTCAAGGGATCTGTCAGTATTGTGTGCTGTTTATCCTCGTTCCTTTCGGTCTGCTGCCCTCGACACACGTAAACGCCCGTCGCCTCTCTTTTTGCGCGGCTGGTGTGTGCGCGCTTCGCGACTGTGTGTACATACGTCGCACGTTTACACGCGAAATGTTTGTGTGTGTGTGTGTACGTGTGCAAGTGCGGTCCGCCCGTGTGGCACATCCAGCTACAACACGTTGCCGTATTATCGATCCCTGGGTATATCGCGGACATGCCTCGCCAGACGCTATCGCACGCCGCCGCCGCCGCCGCCACTGCGTTCGCGCCCCGTCGTCCTTTCTCTCTTTCTCGCGATAAACGCGCGCACGCGTATCGCCGGAGAGACTCGCTTTTTGATGATACAAGCTATTTAAAAGGCCAGACGTATACCACCGGAGCGCGTGCGTGTGCGAGATTTGTCCGCGTTGACCGCCGTCGTTGACTCGCGCGCAAGAGAAAATGCTGCTTTTCTATTGTTTATAGAAAAAAGTGTGCACACACACATGTGCCATCATCTCGGGATTTGTCGCGATAACAAAAAACGAAGGGGGTACACGCGCGAACGTGTATCCGGCGGAAAATTTCACCGGCGCAATTTGGGATGCCGCTGATTAACGTTAAAGCGGAGCTGCGAGAACGGACCGTCGATAATCCTCTCGCCGTCGTCGTGTGTGTGTGTGTGTGTGTGTGTACACACACTCGCGATACAATTTATCGCGATAAAAGTAAATCCGCGTTGTGCCCCGCCTCCCCCCCGATCGATGAAAACGGTTGTCCCGACGCGAATCGGGACACTCTCTTTGTCTTTTTTTTGTACCGCGAGAGACTCGCGGGGAGCAAAAGACGACGACGCGCGGTGGTAAACACCACTCGTCGAAAGCCGTCGGAGAGCGCGATATACGAGGCGCTTTATTGATTCATCCCGCCCGTCTGTTGCCGCGGATGTCGGCTTATCCCATCGTCGACGTATTTGCGGCGTAGGCATCTCGTGATTTGCGTTTTACGGTTTAATCGGCATCCGCTCTCGTGAACGACCGAAGAGAGAGAGAGCTCGGTCTTCTCTCTGTACGTATTTCTCTCTCTCTCTCATTTGCTCCTCTCGGAGCTACAGCGTACCTGGGATTTTCGATCCTCGCCGGAGAGGGTCACGACTTTCCAGAGAAAGAGAGAAAAATCGATCCGTAACCGATCCAAAATAAAGGCCACGTTGTTACGGTTTACACGCGTTGCGTACACACACTCGAGCGCGATTACGTTCATTTCTACACACGTGTCCGCTGATGCGAACTTACGCGAACGCGAGAAACTTTTACTTTTTTTTCCAGAAAGTGTGGCGCTTACACACACGCCCTTGGCCCTTCGCAACGCGTACCACGTACAATCTGCGCGTACATCCGCTAACATATTTATACAAGAGAGAGGATTGAGAGAGAGAAAAAAAGAGAGAAACAGCCGATAATTGAAAAAAACAGTACGCGCGCGAGGCGGCGCGCGCAAATTGCTTTCATCTTTTATCGGAAACTAGATACCGCGTCGCGCGCTCGCGCCGATCTCTCGCGCGCAAAATGGAAACCTATTTTTTACGCGTATCTGCGGCGACACTCTGGTTTATTAACCCCTCGATTCACGCGGCCAACATATTTACGCGACACGTGTAAATCTGATGGTTTTTTTCACGCGCATCGAAAACTTTGCTTTCAGGGGTTTTTTTTACGCGATTGATGCGATTTAATTCCGTAAAAGAGAGAGAGAGACAGAGAGAGACAGATGTTGTTTTTGCGAGAACACATTTCATATGATAAAAATATTTCGCAAAAATATACTTTTTTACACGTACGTGTACATCGAAACTATTTATAATCCATCTTTTCCGAAATGTATCTCGTTGCATTCTATTTTTGTTTTTTTTTTTTTTTTGGTTTTGTTTTTGTTTTTGCAATTTATGCCATTTTCTTTGACGTGATATTTGTCGTTTTTTACATTCGCGTGCGTCTGAATATGTGTTCGTGACAGTTTTGCACTTTGTGCCGAAAAAGCTGAAAAAAGACCGGCAACAAATAAATTTCGCTGCACGCGACGCGTTATTAATAACCGAAAAAATCAAAAACTAAAAACAAAGAAAAGAATATCGTTATAAATTTCATAAATTAAATTTTTGCATTGTGGAGCATATCCGCCGTGTAACCCAGTTTTTTTTTTTTTCGCGTTTTTGTTACCGAAAGAGAGAGAGAGAGAGAAGATTTACATATCGCAAATATTCTCTGTTTATTCTCTTTAACAAATTAAAGTATTTGTAACAAATTATTCGAAAGTTTAATGCGTTGCAAATACCGCGCGGGAATGAAGACAAGAATTTGAAATTTAATGTGTGTGTGTGTGCGAGAGAGGGATGCGGAGATAAATATTCGCCGCATAAATTTCGTGCGTGAAAAACACGCGGTGGGATCGCGCTAAAAACTACAGCGTAAAAAACGGGAGAGAGAAAGGGAGAGAAACGCAAAAAGAGGAAAAGGAACGAAAAGTTCGAGATTCAACCGCGAGTCAGGAGAAAAGGACGAAAATTATTCGGCTTCTCCGAGCAAAAATCCATTTCCTTGACGAAAATTAAGGCGGTATCGCGGCGATCGAAAGAGACCACTCGTCTCGGGAACAATTCGCGCGATCAATCCACGACGAAACGCGCAAGTCGCGCGACAAAATCGCGGATGAGTTTCCCGAGAAACGGGTCGCGAATCGTGCGCGGTGCATCGAGGTCGCGACTAAAGTGTCCACCCACACGCGCACACACGCGCGCGCGTTATCTCGTCGGAATTTCCGCGGAACGGCGACGCACGCTCGAGAAACTCGCTCGAATCGTTCTCAGAGGTTCGATAATAGCCGTGTGTGTTGACAAAAGCGTATCGCATAAGGAAAATCCTTCCGGATAACGATATATATATATATATATATCATTTCCCTTCCTATTTATATAGCAAACTTTACTGTTGACGTAAATTGACACGAATTCGACGACACGACGGATCTCCGGGAGGAGAGGAGAAAGAAAGAACCGAGAGAGAACCGTTCGCCTCGGCAGCAAATGTGACGCAGACAACTTGCGTCACCGCGCGTACGCTTTGCACACAGATCGATCGCGCGCCACACTCGACTTGGTGCGGAATACGTTCTTATATTCGTAACCTTCTGTGGTATGCACCGTGGGCACGATACGTGTTAATATAACACCGGTGCAACATACACCACCTTCCCTCTTTCTCTCTCTCTGATTAAATGCGTAAGCATCTCATGTTAAATAATAATTAACGTGTCATTTTATTTTATTGTCCCTAATGTTTCACTGCTCTGATCCTTCGTCATTATTACTTCATTATTTTCTTATTACGTTATTCTTTTTCGTCATCTTTTTGCTAATGTTAAATTTTTCAAGTTAATTTTTTAACATAGAAAATACCATTTTCAAAAATCGCTCGGACAACAAGTTCAGGAGTTTACGGAATTAGAATTAATTTTATGTAGTTCTTGACGCTTAAAAAAATATATATTACTCCAGAACGCTCTTATAAATAAAACAAACATTCATTCATTCATTTTCTCTTTCTCTCTCTTTCTCCGAACTTTAAAATTATGTATCTCACGACGGCAGAGTATTCGAAGAAATAATTGTTGTAACTGTTATCGAGACTCGTCTAACTGTGTCTTCTTTTTACGAGAGAGAGAGAGTTTCGTAACGTCGGAGTTCTCTCGCAAACTTTCGCCGACGTTCTCCATCGTGAAATTGACATTCCGGGGGAATTAGAAGCCATCGGGAACGTTCGAAGAAACAGCGTGCGCGCGGATAAATGACAAGCGGACGAAAAGTAAGCGCGATTTTTATCACGTCGATTCGACGGGGAAAAAACGCTCGTTACCGCTCGCTAAAAACAAAAGAGACTGACAAATGTTGCGTCCAAAGACTGCGCGCGCGAAAGAAAGAAAACACTTTAATTTGTTAATGCATGTCTTTATTGGGTATTTCCTGGTCCCGGAGTGTTCCGTGATTCAATTTAATTAGGGTACCGTGAAAGAAGGATCGTTATCTCGTCGGTCCGCCGCCGCCGCCTCCTCGTCAGGCGCCGGCGACAACGTCGTCGGAGTTCGCTCTCTCGCGCG
The DNA here is from genome assembly GCA_014825685.1 of Pseudomyrmex cubaensis. NCBI lineage: Eukaryota > Metazoa > Arthropoda > Insecta > Hymenoptera > Formicidae > Pseudomyrmex > Pseudomyrmex cubaensis. The sequence goes on along the minus strand of QVOA01004360.1, from coordinate 59,375 downwards.
CGCTTTCGACGGCCGTTCTCTCCCTCCCTTCCTCCCTCCTTTCCTCTATCTCCCTCTTTCTCCCCTGTTCCGCCAACCTCGTCTCTTCCTCTGAGAGAGAGTCTTCGTCGATAATTCTTCGCGTTAACGACTTCCAGGCGATAATGGCTCTTAAACTCGGCGGAGTGCTCGTCACGTCGCGTCACGAAACACAACGAGGAGAATTGCGAAAATGCGGAAAAATGCAAATGCGCGGCGCACTCGCTGAGAAAATCGAGCGCGTAACTTTCTCCAAATTGTGCGGCACACGCAATTGGACAATAAGAGAAAAAAAAACGTTCGCGATTACTCAACTCTCGAAACAACACAATTTTCCGCGGTTAAGGCGGCACTTGAGTCGCCCACAGAAATCGTGGCTACTGATATACAAGTGACATCAATCACGGAACGTTGTTACGGAAGCAAGAACAAACATATGTAAAAAAAAATTGCTCGATCTTTAGGGAAATTGAAATCCAACGGAGATTTGATTATTTTCTTTTACTCTGGAAAATCGCTTATTCCTGTCCGAGCAGTAAATGCAAAAATAAACTAATTGCTCGTTCGATCGGTGTATAACAAGTAGTGCCGCCTTAAATTACTTTTTTACACGATCTTATTTGCAACATGTTATTTGTCGCGAGCGCAAATAAAACGAGGCTCACGTAACAACATCGAGCAATACGTCGCGTGTTTATTTCCGTCCACCAGGTTTGAACCGCGCATGTCGAACGAAAGAGAGAGAGAGAGAAAGAGAGCAATTGCTCGAATCGTCGCGCCGATTGTCGCATCAACAAACACGCGTCTGTTTTCCTCTTACGTGACGCGCAAAAGAAAAAAGAAAGAAAATCTCGCGCGAACTATTACACTCGCAATAAATAAAATATAATTGACCGCGGCAATTACCGCGGCCGACGACAACGACGACGACGAGCGCGCGTGTTACAGAGCGGCGTTATCCGTTTTATCGCGACATAAATTACGCCAGTAAACGATATACGCGCCGATAATTGGATGAAGCGCGAAATAAATTAAAGCGCGGAAAAGAGAGGCAAATCGCGAGGAAAAGCGTCGTTTCGCGCTGATTCGGAAACCTCGTGTCGATTCGCTCGCAAAACTTACGCGACGAAGAGTTTAACGGCTCTTCCTTCGCCGGCGTATTCTTAGAGTCATCGTGTGCCACGCACTCTCGAACAAAAAAAAAACTCGTTTCGCGACCCTCTCCTCCACACGACCGTTTTCGCACCACGTTCGAACGCGAACAATAAATAATCGAACTGGCAAACGCAATTTATTACATTGTTGCGTTTCGGCGCGCTGATTTGTGTCAAGGACGCGCCGCGAATGATGACACGAAGCCATCACAAAAAAACGAAGAGACGAATCTTGCCGACCGTCTTCCCTCTTTGCCAATCCCGAGGCGTTTTATATAGACATTTATCTCGAGAGAATATAAGATGACCGTTCGGATTTTATCGGAACGTTTTCTGACCTTCCGTCCCACTTTGTTTTTTTTTTTTTTTTACACGAGCGCAATAATAAAGAAATAAAGTACACGTGGAGTTGTAACAGCTCTTGTTTCCTTCTCATTTTTTCGTTTTCCTCCACGGAAAAAAAATGAAGTTGCTTCAATTAAAGTCGACGTCTGCCATAAAATAGATCACTCGATTGCGCGGGCGATTAATTTGATACCTAAAGATTTTCAACGCAACCATCTATTTTTTTTCTCTTTGTCAAAAGTGGAGTGGTCTCGAAATCGGAAGATCGGAGAAACGCGCATCCGCCACTTATTGCGAAGACAACAATCACAGGTTGATGGCAGAGAAGACGACGACGTTACGCGACGATATCTCGGTACGAGAGAGCGCGACGTTTTATTCTCGTGTAATACGCGCGACACATATCTCGCGTTATCATCGCGCGCGAAATTATCGCGCGCGCATTCCTGAATAAATTTGCCGAGAAAATGTGCAAACATCAATCATCCGACACGCGCGATAATTTTGCTTTCGTCGAAAGAATACATTTACGCGCGAAATGTGACGCTACCGCGCGACCGCAAACGCCTCAAACAACCGGAGCGAGCGACAAAACGCGCCGATATTCAGCCCGCGGGCAGAAATCTTATGTAAGGACGTGCATATACGCGCGTGTATTTATGCAAAATTAACAAACTCAGGGAGAACAAAGCGTTCTCTCCTGACGTTTATGGCCGACACGATAAACGCGCGCGCGCGCGCTTGTATCGCTTCGACGTAAAGCAAAAGAGATTCTCAAGAAGAAAAAAATATTTAAAAAATAAAAAAAAAATAAAATAAAAAAACGAAGCCGTCGGAGACGAAGTTCTAACGACGTATTCCATAACTCTCGAGAGATTCGCGTTTGTTCCGCGCGAGAGCCGATTCTCTTTGTCTCTCTTTTTATAGCCGCATAAAGCATTGTGTACTCGCGGCGCTCCGCACCGACCACCTCCCTCCTCCTCCCCCCATCAGCCTCGCCTCCTCTTCTCCCGCGACCTCGTAGCGGCAATCGATACCGCGAGCAATTTCGATAACACTCGCGATCTCTCGTTAGAAAACGGGAATCGTCGTCTCTGTATTACCTTACCCCCTGCGCGTAATTGACTCGCGAACGACTATCGACTATCGTCTGAGCAATTAGAGTCGACGATACGACAAACAAAATAAAAAAAACAAAACAAAACAAAATTATGCGATGCGTCGTTATTCCTTCGTTTTCCTTTGAACTCGCGCGCTCGACTCGGAAAAACTTGACGCGCCTCGAATGTCTTCGTATATATCTCGATTCGATAATCAATAACGGGACAAAGGACGGCGGCAGGTGGGCGTTGCGATTTCCGCCTCGTAGGAGAATCTAAACGGATGCGTGTCAAAACACTCGATCCTACACCTCGTGTGCAATCCGCTTCTCTCCATCTCTTTCTGCCTTTCTCTTTCTCGCGTGATTTCTGAACGGGATGACTTCACGAGACAGACTTTGCTCCTGGCTGAAGCGCGTTGGCGCGCGCTTCGTGTCGACAGTGTCGACGACGACGACGACGACGACGACGAGGACGACAACGACAACGGTAGTGTGGTAGTAGCTGCGGTAGCAGCGTGGTGGTAGCGCGCGCTACTTTAGGGTCAACGCATTGCCAAGGTGGCGGCCATGTGGCATGCCCGAGCGCATGGCAAAGCGCCTGCGTGTACTCGGACACTCTATCTCTATCGCCGTACACGCTTCCCTCGATCGTGTCCTGAACCGCCGCGCGCACATGTGTATCGCGCGCACACATACACGTGCGTGTGTTATGCATGCACACCCGGGTGCAAAGCTCGGTGTACGCCGCCGCTAATTGCGGCGATCTCTATAGTCGCGAGGGAAAAACGAGGGCGGAAAGTGCGCCCAACACTTTGACTGCCACGTCATACGTGTATAGCGCGTGTATAAACGCCTGCTTTTCTTGAGGGGAGGGACGTGGATATACGCTGGACACGTTACGTGTATATTATATGTGTACACAGTAAAGATGTAACGATGAGTGGTCGTTAATGTTTTAACGCGATTAGTTTCCGTGAGGGAATCGAAGTGTGTGTTGCGCAATTGAAAATCCGACATCGTTGAGAAACGTTCGCGCGCGTCGAGCGGAAAAATTTATTCCCCTTCGTTTGTGACAAATCGAAAGTGTTTCGTCGCGCGACGTGTAAAATAAAGACCGTAATTCTTTTTTGGAACAAGAACCTGTTATGATACGTACCCGCCCGCACGCTCCGGTGCCGCGGTGTGTGTGAAAGAAATATATTCCGTGATTTTAAGATCCGTTAGCGCGGTGCCGCGGGAATCGAGCTCCGCATATCTTCGAAGCGGAATTTCTCTCCAGGTACGACGGAACTAACGATGCCGCCCGGCAGAAACTGTAGAACTATTAAGGGTACAAATAGAACTAATGCAAATAGAACTAATACCGGAATACTTGAAGAATTTTTGAGTTTGCCAACTTTGCACCGACCAAAAAGCAGTGTTAGAGATACGCGAGAGAGATAATATTTTCTTAATAAGAAATATAATTAAAAAAAGTTTTTTTTTTACATTACCGCTCGATGAGGCGAAACGTGTGGTTTTCGCTCGACGATAAACGTTTCAAACTTAAACGACGCGAAATCTGCAGATAAACACCCGTAAAATTACGGTCGTCAAATTAAATCGGAGCCGTGAATAAAAGCTTCTCAATAAAACGTTTAAAGAGACGCTAATTGTTTCGGTAACGCGATACACACAACGGCGGTTAAAACAATTTCTCGCGGCGAGAGATTGGCGGAAATTCTGAAAGAGCCGGCGTCGCGTAACACAACGTAGGAGAGGAGAACACACAGGTCGGAGGTGTGCGAATATCTGCGTTAACCTCATTACCGCGCCCCCGTAGGCGTCTGATGATGATACGCGCGCGCGGAGGTGTGTGTACGAAAGCGGAAGAAAAGGCGGAAAGGCGCCCAGAAGAGCTGAGCTTCCGCATGAAGGAATTTGAACCGAGCCGAGGCTTGCGCGCGTCACCGACGCGGGGCTCCGTTGTGTATGTATGTATGTATGTATGTATGTTGCAAACTGCATGTTTGCATTTGCATCTAACGCGGCGGCTTGTCTAAATCATCGAAGCGAACAGTGACCGATAAAAGGATCAAAAGACCAGAGGGGGCGAGAGAGAGAGAGAGAGCGTGTGAAAGGCAAAGCCCTTCTGTTTATCAGTTGCGCGCGAACCGAAGGGGCTCCACGAACCGTACTTTATCGCGAACGATTAATCGGTTATCATTAAACGGAGATATTTTTCGCGATCGCGCGCCGTTCAAATTTACTGAAATGTAAATAATGTAATCCAATCGGTTTTCCGACTGAGTTTTCATATCGCCCGTAATCTCGCTCGATCGTTCGAGTAGCAGATCGTTCCGTGAGCGCAAATCGAATTGCGATATGATAATGCGATCAACACGAGTCCGCAGATTTTTACGTAATTGCGATAACACTTTTCTGGATCGATGAGAGATGACAAGTGGCGCGCGTCTCTGTGGTTGACGCAATTGTCAACGATCGTTGCGGGATACAATAGAAGAAAACGCGCTTGCGTCAATACGTTAATCCGACAAAAAAATAAGTGATGAAACCCATAACGACCGAGAAAGCGCTACGTACAAAGGTCAAGTGTAATTTGTAAGATCACCTTTGTACCCGTTTCGACACTTACATCCCTTAGCGGGACACTTGGACAACGACGATGATGATCGTTCATCGCCGTAAAGAAAAACCAGCTAAAACGCTACCGAGTCTTTTGTCGAACCGGACTCCAACCTGCTGGAACGAACCTAAGAAGTTGCGCGTCGACAACACGCTATGTAGCCTGTGCCGTAGGACGCGGGCCGAAAACCGCAGCAGGTCCTTGCCACGGGGACCGAGAGAGAGAAAGAGAGAGAAAAGAGAGAGCAGAAAGGCGAGAGAGTATGATCGAAGATCCCTCGACGAGAGAAGGCCCGTCGTGTTAGTGAAGGGCGGCGGCGGAGGAGGAGGACGAGGGTAGGGGGTCGATCGCAAAGCAAAGAGGGGAAGGGAGATGAGGTAGGGAAAGGAAGAGGGATAAGGGGAGAGAGGGAGAAGAGAGAGAGAGTGTGTGTGTGAGAGAGAGAGTCCGGGACCGTAACTGTGACTATGCCGGGACGGCATGATGGCGGGTGGTATGGGTCGTCACGGCAACCGGAGCCGAGGCTAGCAGAAGCAGACTGCCTCCATAGCGCCGCTCTCTCTTCTTTCTCTCTCTCTCTCTTTCACTCTCTCTCGGTCTCTCTCGCTCTTTCCGCGACTTTGCGTCTCCCTCGCTCCGTTTCTTCCTCTCTCTCTCTCTCTCTTTCTCTTCCTCTTCTTTCGCCTTTTCCTCCGTCTCCTGCCGTCGGCCGTTAACCGTTACGCGGCTATCTCCGCCTCTTGTTCCTCGACGCGAACTCGCGCGCGCTGTTACGACGTGTACCCCCTTTTTTTCGCGTCGGACTCTATCGCGTCCTTACCTGTTTCCCCGCGCGACCACCCGTCGCCTACACCCACCCCCCCGTTACTAATTGCCACTGTTGTCCCGCGTAGCTGTTTACTGCCTTTTCGCGCATTACACGCGTCGATCTCGGCGCCGATGCTTGAAAAACGGATATTTGTGTGTTATTTTTGCGATCGGGAGATATGACACGCGCTCGAATATGTAATTATTTGCGATCTCCCTTTGTTTTTTTTTTTAAACACGAGATGATACTCCGCGCGAGATTTATATTTAAAAAAAAAAACACTCGTACGCGAAACGCCTGTTATTTTATTAAAGGTCGTGTGTCTGCGAAAACGAGGTTATCTGGTCAACTCTAAACGTGGGGTTGCGCGCGATACCGTCACGACACGGCGATGAGCAATAAATACAAACTGATAACAAAGAATTCGTGGAGTTTCAGAACCCGAGCGTTTCTATAAAGGCATTTTCCCCCCGCTCGCTCTGCGCGCGGGCGACGTCACGAAAAAGGATCTTCCGATAAAGTCCGACCGATGCAAACTACGCCTGTTTACCTATGTATGTGTGTGTGTTTGTGTGTACAATACATGGATGCGGGCGCGCCCGGTGCACAAGCGGCGAGAAGCAGGGAAAGGGAGGAACGAACGGACGGCCTTTCGAGAGATTGAACCAGTCCAATTTCGTGGAAACGCGCGCGCGATTTCGTGCACGACCGCCGCCCGGAGGAGGGGGATTTTGAACGGCAAGGACAATCGATCCTTTGATCGGGCTAGCCGGAAGACAAACCGGGAATGGAATTCTCTCTCTTGCTCGCGCGCGACAAAGATCCTTTCCCCTCTTAGCCGTGGAGATGTAATCTTTGGTCTCGCGTACATAAAAGCAGAGAAACGTGCGTGTCTGTCTGGCACGCAAGAAAACCGTGTCGCCAAATCGATGTTGTTTATCCGAAATCCGTAGCCCGTAACGGGACAGCGATAACGACCGGAAACTGGCGAGCGAGATTCGTGAAGAGAAAAATTATTCCTCATCGCGATGATTAATCCTTGGAAGTCCGCATTTTTTTTTTGTTTTTTTGTTTTTGTTTCCAAAATAGTCTGGCCCGAATCGATTTCTTTATAATGTCGCGTCATCACTCGACTTGGTGCAATAATATAAATATTAATTTCATCACGCGCGAAATTAAATACAGATTTCTAAACGGAGGAAAAAAGATTCTGCTGTTATATGGCCAGCAAGAGAAATTGTCTGCTGAATTTTTGGTTTCATCAACGAGACGTTTTTTGTTGGCAAAACAAAAGTCTCAATACGGCTACGGCTTTTCGCAGATCTTTTCTCCGTGTAAGAATTGTAACAAAAGCGCTTTAAAAAGCGAGGGCGGCGGCATACTTGAGGCTGTTTTTAGAGTTTAAAAACATTAACCCAAAAAAATATAACAAGCGAAATATAAACTAAAACCAGCAATAACTTTGTTACGTGAAACGCAATATAAACATGTCACACCATACGTCGAGTCGAGTCAGACTGAACTTCAAAAGATTCAGATGTGGAGCGAAAAAAAAAATGTCAAAGGAACGTTACAGTTCGAAAATCGTTGTTTTAACAAAATTGCACGTAAAAGAAAAGAGAGACAGAGAATGAAGATTGATTGTCGCATCGCGCGTGCGATTGCTTATCGTCGCGCGATCTCGATATCTCGTTGATAAAATTTTATCCCGGACGGGAGAAATTCCGCTAATTCCCGTGAAACAAAATAACACGCGGCGGTTCATCGTCGGTGGTTTAACGGTAGAAGCGAAACAATTCGTGCTTTCCGCAAGGAGAAATCAAGAGGATAAAAGAAGCGGATCATGCCCGCGGCGCATAAAGGAGAAGAACGGCGCGGGAATAAAGAGTATATACGAAACACACAGCGCGGAGGGAAAAAAGCCACGACGAGATCCGTGCGGAACAATGCGAGGCTGAAAAGGAGAGAGTATTCGATGTACAGAGAAAGAGCGAGAGGGGAGAGGAAGAAAGAGATAAAAGAAGGGGGGGAAGGAGAATAAAGTTGTGCTGTCGTCAAGCAGACTCATTATATGCGGCTATTCGAGAGCAAAAAACAAACCAGAAAAAAACGAAAACAAGAAAAAAAAAAGAAGCACAGCGAGACGCACGTGCCGTATCTGCATTTCTAATTGCACTTAATATATCGCGTTTCAAAGTGCATAAAGAGCCGCGCGTGTGCGATACATCGCGAGAGAGAGAAAGAGAGAGAGAGGAGAGATTAGCGCAATTAAATAAATTTGAACTTCCGCGAAACACCATTAAGCAATTTTTGCAACATATCGCGTAAAAATTGTTACAAACTTCAAGCGACGAAAAAGAAAAAACACAAAACTCGGACTTTTATTTCACATTCTGCTGAACTTTGTAGGATATTAAATACAGCGAGTATCTTTCGAAGACTTTTCCGAGAGAAGGAAAGAGAGAGAGAGAGAGAGAGGAAGGGAGTAATCCGGAAGAATTTCATTCGTTCAAAAGAATCAATTAAGATCGCCGTGTGTAATTTTATCGCATTGTGGCGTAATTTCTCGCCAAGTTTAAGCGCCCGCCGCCGGCTGGCGACAAAAGATATCGCAAAACGGGAAATCGGAACAGAGCGCGCGCGCGCGCTCGAAACGAGGAAAAAAGGAGTTAATGCAAATGGATACGTCCAAGTTATAACGTTAATTAAAGCGCGCGATACCGTCATATATTACATTACGGAGAGAGAGAGAGAGAGGAGAGAAAAAGCGCGCCGACTAGCAATAACACGAAAACGCTGGCCGGGGAGGAGGGAGAAAAAAAAACCCGGAGCGCAATTATCCAATTCGTAGATAACGAATCTCGATCGGGTTGTACGCGAGTTTTCGCGCGTGCCCAATCGAATCCATTTGGATGCTTTCCGACGCAATTGATTTTGTAATTAAAACGCGGGGATTTAATGCAATCCCGGATAAATAAATTTTATCCTCAAAGCAATTGCAACGCAAACAGAGAGAGAGAGAGAAAAAAAGAAGACGAGCAAAGAAAGAGCGCGGCGAGAAAGAGAGAGAGAAAGGAAGTCACGACGGTTCAAAGGATGCGATCGCGTGGCAAGGACTGCTCGTTAAAGCGAAAAACAAACTGGAGACAAACGCGCGAGGACGACGAGTTTCATATATCGCAAAACGTGTGCGAACGACGCGCGCGTGTGCGTGCGCGCGTGTGTAAATATATATATATATATGTACATAATTTGAGGAAGATGTCACTTTGAGCGTGTATATTTACCCGAAATGTTATTTAGCCGCGTCATCATTAGCGAGATAAAGTTACGGACATACGCGGCGCGCGATATATTTAACTCCGCGTTGTGTGCATGTGGATGATGTTATTTTTGCTATCAGCGCGCGCGCTATATAGATGAAGACGGAGCGAAACAAATAAAGCGATTAAAATCTGCCAGAGATACCGATTACACCGATCGATATTACTTCCTCGCGTCCAAACAAATCGTCGCGGACAAATACCGTTTTTTTTTTCTTTGTTTTTTCTTTTTTTTTTATAGCCGCAAGCGACTCTCTTTCTCCGTGTCCTTTTGTTTTTTTTATTCGCGAAACCGATCGATCTTCCAAATAATCTCGTCGTCGCGTTCTTGTTAACAGCATCTCTCCATTCTCTTTCGCTTTGCTCGTCTTTTTTCGGTCGCCCCGAAACCGGGTGGCCACCTGCGATCGATCTCGCATGTACACCACGACGACGACGATGTACGCAAGTGGTGGATGAAACCCCTCTCGACCTTGTACGACGTAAAGCATTCATAAAGCTGAAGATGATTTATAAATCGCGATCGTCGTAAAAAATTCCGCAACGACCCGACGAGGTTTCGCGAAAATTACGAGCCGCGATGTGAAAATATTGCGCGAAACTTTCCGTCGCGCTGTGAAGAGACGTTCTATACGGAAATTCGTGCGTGAGGAATCGGTGTTGTACAAAATTCGTACGCGACGTGGAAAAGAGCGCGTTGTCGCTCGACGAGAGAAAGAGAGAGACTAGAAATAACTTCAAAGGCACGCGTGACCGAGAATAGTCGCATTCGTATTCGCAACGACGATATCGTCCCGGCTAACATCGCTGTATAAAAAGAAAAAAAACACCCAGTACAGCACGTTAATCTTTTCACCGTTAATTAATAAATTCCGCCATTTAACTGTCACGATCATTTCGGAGCGGAACTAATACACGGGATCAAATATTTCGGCCGCGCGTAATAATTCGCGTTAATTATCGCGAAACGGACCGACATTTAAACGCGCCGAGGGGGTCGTTTGGTTCACCGAATGAATTACACGGGGCGCGGCTGTAAATCTGTCATCTGCTAAGTAGCGGACGCGTGAATTATTTTGAATCCGTTGTTTGGGGATTATTGCGGGGCGGAAAGTGGATGATAATTACGTTGAGGAAATGACACTTAGGAATATTCGACGAGCGATCAGTCGCTCTTCTCCAAGTGGACAAGTTTATCTCGCAATTCGCTCGGACACGATTATGCGGCATGAGACACGCCACATCCTCGCCCGCCGTAAGATCCTTTTTCGGAGCACGGCGGCATGACGGGGAGATTGTCCGCCGTGGGGTCGTCGGATCCTTTATTATAACGGCAATCCCTACCCCCGCTCTTTCTCTCTCGCCCTCGACTTTCACGCGGCCCGAGAGACCCTCGGTATGCTCCGACACGTGGGATTATGCGCACCGGAAATATCTAAATACCTTGTCTCTCCATTTGTAAGCACCTGCGGCAATTCTTCCGCGAGTTCGACGTTCGAATGTTTCTCGCTTCAACGTCCACTTTCCAATTTCGTTTAACCAAAAAATTGAACTAGAATAACAGCGCGCTGTGTATAATATTCGGTCGGACATTTATCGTTTCGCGCGATACAAAATCGCGGAAAAAAATATTAAATTGTGGTGCAAAAATAATGGCGCAATTTTTGTTGGTTTAACAACTACAATTTTTTAGACAACTAACTTAATTATATTATTCGTCCGCTCATTTCACGCGCTCACACGGTGTGAACTATTTTTTCTCTGACGCTGTGTGAGAAAAAAAAAAATACTTTGCAGACTATTATCGCGACCGTTATTTTAAAGCGCTCGGATCGGATTACGGCACGTAACGACGCGAGCAACCTGAACTTCAATTCGTGCGTAAACAGTCACGACTTCTCCAAAGTCACATACCGTTTATCTAGGTCGTGGCTTATCTCCGGTATCTTATTAACACGTTTAACACAGACGAGGAGCACCGCGGAAACCTCGAACCGAGGGCCGCCGAGAAATTTCGGCGTAACGAGCATCTGCTCGCTTAATCGAGCACGGGAAATCGCGGTCAGAGAAGCGGAACGAGCCTATATAAAACTCATTCAAACCTCATTTCGGTGAGAGTCGTACGGAACCGAGCGCACGCGGAGCGGGTCCCACTTTATAAAAATTACAAAACATCACAAATAGAATTCTTAAAGCCTCCCCAAATAATTCTGGAATAAAGCTAGGTAGAATACCCGTGTGTCAGGAAGTTTCCAAATGTTATTTCTCGAAAAAAAACTGTCTATTTTATTTATATTTCAACTTTTTAGTTGTTAAAAAATTAGAATAACACAAATAGAATTTTTAAACTTTTCGAGATGGTTTTAGAATAGCGCGAGAGCATATAGAATATCGGCGTATCAAAAGGTGTAAAAATTTCATTTCTCGAAAAAAACAAAATGTCACAAGTGTCCATTTCGCTCATATCTGCTGAGATTTTTTAGATTTGAAAAATTTTACATCGAAAGACAACTGTCAATTGTGTCGCTTAAAAACGTCCGTCGGACAAAAAAAGTTGTCGGACAATAAGTATTTGAGTTGTTTACTTTATGCGTTTGCGTATCGTTTTTCGGGGATAATACCTTAAAAAAATATTTGGAAAGAAATGTGATTAAAATTAGGAATTTAGAAAACAATATTGCATTGTAGGTTAGACGAGAATGTGTTCCACGTGGAAGCAATTATCTCTAAAGGGTAGAACCCCCGAGGCAACACTAAATAGAAAAAAAAAAGAGTCGTAAACTTTTCTATTTTTGAAGAGGAGTTAAAAGTTCTGGCGTTCCGAGTTTCAAATTACGATCGTAAATCAAGATTATCATTTTTAAGTTGTACATTTTGTAGGAATCTACGGCACAAAGAAAAATAAGAAACACGCCGCGCGCGGGCAAGAGCACCGAACTATTTCTTCGAGCGAGGGCATTTTTTTCTGCTCTCTTTCGAACGGTTTGTTTGTTCGAAAAGCTTTCCGGAGATGAGGAGAAAAAATCGCGCAAATGTACGCGAGGTCTCGCATCCGTTTCTGATCGCGGTGACATAATTCGCGACGTTCTCGGGCTTAAATTTTTGCACAATTGTGTCTTGCGTCTTTGTAATAAAAAGATTATTAATGCGATCAAAAACTGGATGTCGGCCAACGAGTCTGATGAATCGTGAAAGAATGTGTACGCGGCCGCGTCGAGAGAGGAGAAATCGCGCACGTGTGTGACGCGCGAAACCACGGCCGCTTTCACGTTAAGCGACACGGAACCTTTAAAGTAAATCGCTTCGTGACCGCGTGCGGATTGTGTGCGATGAACTTCGCGCGCAAATACAACGAACGCTAATAAGGTGCGATGTAACCACGCGCACAAATCCGTTGAGTAATTGCGAAACGAAAAAAAAAAAAAAAGTGCGGAGCTGAAAAGCTGCTGTTTGCGAAACCGAAACGCGTCGTCAAAACGATAACACACCGACGACAATTCCCCGTAACTTTCTCCGTTCGACTCTTTTCATCGACGCGGGCAGCGCAAAACTTCGACAACCAGTGACGAAACACACGTGTGCGTTCGCGACGGAAATGCGTGAGTTGTTTTTCACTCGGCGAAATCTCAGGAAACCGAGAAAAAGTTTCGCCTCCCGACGACTCGGCGAAGTTTCCGAAAATGTCGGCGAGCAATAAAACGATCTTCTACTTCTCAAAGAGAGAAATAATTCCGCAAGTTCGCTTCTTTCTGAACTCGCTCCGCGCGCATATAAATTATTTGTCGAAGCGTAATCGAATTACTCGACGACGTTGTTAACACACGAGATTCACCGAATCCGTCGCGCGCTTATGAAAAAACACGTCATAGTGTCGCAACACATTTGCATTTTTACAAGTCTACAGTTTCCTTGTTTATTTAAATTTCCTAGCGAGCGGGTTTCCAGCGAATTAAACATCGCATCTTGTTGTCATGCGCTCATTAAGGCGATAACTGTGATTTAATAAGACCGATTATTCATACATTCCCTCCTCGTTTGCATGCGAGGTGTGTTTTGTTGCGAACCGCGCGAGAGCTTTTTCAAAACGCCAGAGACTTCGCCAGAGACTTCGCGCGCGCGATATCAAATGCAAGAACTCGCTGTCGATAACACGAGCGATCACGTTCAACCGTATGTATTATTTTTTTTTTTATCGCGCCCGCAAGATCGAACGCGCGAATAAAAAAAGCAAAAACACGACGACAAGTCGTGTCGCGAGGAGAAACGGAACGGAATGCGAAATCGCGGATACGCGTTTGTTTGCAAACAAACTGGGCGAAGCGCGAGGGAGAGGAATTAACGGCGACAAAGAGGAGGAGAAGGTTTTGCGTCTCTCGGATCACACATACCCGAAGAGATTGGCCGACGACGGCTGCCAAGAAAAGAGAGAGAGAGAGAAACCGGCGCTCGAAGCCAATTCAATTTGCCGAGACGCGACTCGGGGTTCTGCTTAGCGGTAATTATTTCCGGGGTCTCGGTAAACGTGTTTCGCGCTTACCTCTCGTTCGCCTCTCCCTCCCCCCGCGCCGAAAGGACGGCGGATACGCGATCGATCGGCGACGCGGCACATGTACGTCAAATACGTACACACACGACGATGACGTCGTCGCGATCGTCCGTTCGAGGACGACGATCGATCGGCAAACCCGCCGCTGGTGCCGTGCCAGAAATAATATCGTTGACGGCGAAGAGAGAACGCGAACTAAACCGTGACCGAGGAGCGCGCGCGACCATCGGAAGTTTCAGCGGTGCGCTTCGAGAGAATTGCTTTCTCTTCAGACGCGTCTAAAATATTTCCACACTACCCGCTCTTTCGAACAACACCAACAGACTGATCTCGTTTTTCCCGTACGCGGAGACTACGCCCGAATCGCGTGCGATGCGATTTGCCGCTCTTTACGACGGTCTCTCGTGAATAATTCAGAGGGGCCGAGAGGGAGGGAGACCCTCCCCGTGATGGTCTCGGGGAGAGATAGTCACGGACCACGTCCCATCATTACGCGTATCTTCAAACGGTAACGTTCATATTCATGATTTTGCTCATTTCCTCCTCCAATTAGGACTTTTCGGTTTCTTGTGCAAAATAAAACATTTTTAGACAAGTGGTCGACGGCCGTTCCCGCGACAAACTCGACTCGATTCGCTCGTGTGTCAACGATTTTTTAAGGGAGGATATTGTGTCGCGCGATCAGTGTCCGACAGTTTTTTTTTTCCACGGTTAATTACACCGGCAATTAAAAACTCAATTACTCCGTATCGTTTCGCGCATCAGGTCTAATTCTCGAAAAGGGGAACGTCACGACTGACGTTCTCGGTAACAGGTGTTTCTTATTTCACGCGTTAAACACACGTCGAGAAAATTGATTTTTTTTTTTTTTTTTTTTTTTTTTTTTTTTTTTTGTACACGCGAAATGGGAACCCCCGTGGTATGCGAGCAGATTGAAAGCTCGCCGAAAAAGCAAACAGGAAATTCCGCGCGAGCGCGGGTCATTAACTTCTTGCTGTCAATCGTGCGAAAACAAACTTGATTCGACAAGCACAAAAATAATTTTTCACAAGGCGCGCCGCGAACTGCGCCCGTCGCATGAATTTTTCGAGAGCACACGTCAGGCGAGTTTTTTTTTTTTTTGTAGCAGAAACAAATTCTTGTCGGGGGAAAAAAAATATTCTCTTAGTCCGTGTGTAATTCACACGCGGCTTGAATAATATATGTCGCGATGCGCAAAATAGCACAAAATTGCAGCACTCGAAAAACTAGACACTCGAGCCGTCGCTCGAGAAATTCGATGAAAAAGCGACGCGCGCGATCGAACCGTCGAAAATGTAACATCGAAACCGGTTTCGACACACACACAGAATCAGAAATTTCTAACGGAACAACATGAGAAGAAAAAACACGACATGTAACGATATCGAGATTTTTTTATTCCATTGTTATTGTTGTTACTTCCGCAGGACGGTTAGAAGAAACGCTTCAAGGTTAGATAGCGCGCTGTGACGAAAGGGCGCGGATAAAAAAAAAAAAAAACCGCAAAATCCGCGAGCAAAACGCGAGCAACAAACTCGCGCAACTCCGATCGCGCACGCGAATTATACATGGGGAGGTATAAAACATCCAATGATTGACGCTTTAAAGACCTGTCAATTTCTTTTTTTTTTTTTTTTCACGAGCATCAACCAGAGGACTGCGATGTTGCCGTAAAAAATTCAAATTAATTCCGCTGTAACGTCAAACGAAAAAAGAAACAATACGGAATACAACTGGGAAAAAAATCAATAAGCGCCAATCATTGAGGGAGTGACTAACTACAGGTTCGGTTGCTCCGTACAGTTGCGCGATTGTCGCGCGAGCTTTTATCTCTCTCGCTTAGAATAAAACCGCACGAAGGTTAAAAAAGAACCTTGCTCCGCTCGTTTCGTAATCGCCGTAAACAAACGATACGCCGCCGCCGTCGCCGTCGCGCTCTCGCCCTTTGCTCGACCGAGCGCTCGCTTGCCGTCGGCAACTAGAGATCTCGCTCGATTTTCAAACCTCGTCTCAAAAATCACAAAGCGCTTCATCAGCCGACGTTTATTGACGTTTTTTTTTTGCTTTCCTTCTCGATCGAGAAACGAAGAAACACCACACACGCGATTCTATTAATAGCCGCGCGCGAGTCTTCGACAGTTTCGACGAAGCGGTCGTCGAATTTTCCGTGAAATGGAAATTGCTCGCGGTGTGTCGAAATTGCGAAGTGTTGAACACGCGCGCGCGCGCGACATCTAATTTCGCTCCGTAAACATTCTTTGCGAAGTGTCGGGAAGACTACAAATAACAAGATGGCAGCCGATCGAGGGAGAGAGAGAGAGAGAGCGCGAGCGATAAGCGCGGCGGCGCAATTTGGGATCTCGCATCGATCCCGCACGAAAGTGAACGCAGAACAACGTTAACAAAACGTGTGTAAACTCACCGGACTGTAGATTTTGAGGATGTGCTGCTCGCAGACTGGAACTCTTTTGCCTGGGGAGGGACGAGGGAGGAGCGGTTCGCAGAGTATATAATCCAGAGACAAGTATCCAAATGTGATTAAATCCACACAAACTGATGCGGGAAAAAAAAGAAACTGTCGCGCACACTGATAGAAAATTCTCACTGCGCCGACACAACTCTCTCTCGGTTGAGGAGGGCGCGACGCGGAATATACAAATTTGCTTGTGCGCGCGTACTTTCCGTTTCACCGCGCGCGATCTCGCACTGATCTTCCTCCGGACGAGAGAGAAAGAGAGAGAGCACACAATAATCTCGGAAGCGAGACGCGAACACCGAGTCAGAAGTCGGAATCGAAGTCGGAGCCTCGCTACGAGTGCGATCGCGAGGCACACTTGCACACTTTCCCCGCGACGCGCATCACTAATAATACATCACTACGTCAACGCAAAATGCTGCTCGGCATGGCCATCATTGGGCAGTGCCGCGTTGCCGTTCCATGCTCGCACGCGCTGCTCGTCGGCCGCCGTATATCCAAGAAGTTAAACACACCTCGTCGCTCTGTGTCGGAGATATATTCAGAGTTGTACGCGATGTGTCGTATCGTGCCAGCGCGATACTCGCGCGCGTCGTCCGGTGAGACGGGGAAAAAACTGGCCGCGAAACAAAACTCAAACAACGACCGATCACATGATCCCGAAAAACTTCTTTCGCGCACGGTAAACGAACGCGGCGCGCGGCGTTTCGATCCCGGAATCAGACGGGATCGAACGATACCGAACGGAGGCCTCGGCTCGTCGGAGATTCGCGCGACTCGGGGAATTTTGTTCGCGGTGCGAAAAAAAAGCGCGACTGCGACGACGACTACACGTCCGTTATCTCCGCGAGCTGAAGCAAGACTGACGGCGGCGCACGAACTCGCCCGATCGCCGCCGATCCGACCAGCCACGAGAACGCACGAACAGGCCAGTAATGCCCGATGATCGAAGAGCCCTCCCCACTATTTTCCCTCACACCGACACAGTGCCGTCGCGGCCGAGTGCGCGACGCGGGCTCGACGACGGATAGATTACACGGGGCGCACGCGCGCGAGCGAGCGATTGAGCGAGTGCGCGCTCGCTCTCTTCTCAACGCGAGAGAACGCGCTTTCATTACGTAAAACAAGTGCGCGTTGGCTCCGAGTGGTAAACGCGCGTGCTCTCGAATTCGTCACCAAAACGACACTCGATTTCGCAGTTTGTCGTCGTTCGACGAGTGCGCGTCTAGTTGTGCGAATTCTCTTCTCACATTCGTGCCGCTCCGATAATTTTAATCAAAGGTGACACGTACGTACGTATCTCGCGCGTCGGATCGATTTGAAAACCCGCGGCGTATATACGTGGCTGTTCCTCGTGCCAGAATAAATCGCACACACGCACTTCGAGCTATTTTTCCATTGCGTTTTCTCACCGAGAAGTCACATTTTCTGCGAGTGATATCGGCGTTAAATCGAAACTGTCATTTCGGAGCTCGCGACGACGACCTCGGGAGTTTATCGTCGACGATGGAAAACACGGCGAAACAACGGTGCCAGTTCCGCGCGACTTAATTCGCGAGTTAATTCGTACCGACTGGCGTCGGAGCGAAGTTTCCGTCGAGCTCGCGTAACGTGAGAACGACCGGGGATCAACCGGGGAAACGTAACGTTAATCTTATCCAGCGATTCATCAAGATTAATCCGCGAAGTCAGATCCGGCGCGGTTCGCTTTCGCGCGGATCCGAGAGAATTCGTCGCGAGAACGCGACCGATCTCGCCGCGTGTGCTCGGAGCTCGTGCGCATGTCGGAGAAGACGCGCGTAATTAATTCGCGGATCTCGATAATGCGTTTTATCGGAACGTTTCTTCTTCGACGATCTCGCGCGCGGTATCACGTGCGTCTCTCGCGAGCAACGCGCGAACAATAGCCTGTCGCGGTTTCCTTATCTCACACGAGCAAAAAAAAAGACACACACGAGCTCACACACGCACTCGAGAGATACTTGGGTGATCTCGTTCGCACCTTTCGATCGACGAGACACACACACACTTGACACACGCAAACAGAAAAAAAAACCGGAGCGACGCGAGGTGGGTGTTGTTCGGGGAAATGCTCGGCAACTTCCCGTCGGATGCTCGGTATATCGTTGATAGGCGAGCGGGCAGGTGGCGAACTACGGGGGAGGAACGAGGGAGAGTCGGAGGGAGAGAGGGGAGGAGAGAGAGAGAAAAGGAGAAAGAGAGAGAGAGTGAGAATGAAAACGCGAGCGCAGAAACGCGACGTGAATCGTGTTACGAACCAACTGCGACGGAGATCCGACACGAACTGAGCGCCGCTGAGTTGCTGATTGTGGCCGAGGCCGATAGTACCCTTTCCCCTTTGCCATCTTCTCTCTCTCTCTCTCTCTCTCTCTCTCTCTCTCTCTCTCTCCCCTCTTATATCGGTCTCTCTCTCTTGTCGCCGCAGTCCGTGCAACCCCCTTACACACGTATAAGCGCCCGACCTCGGGTGCACTTACGTCCACCCCCGCCGCGAATCTTCCCCTTCGGCCTCCGCTCGTTCAATCGTCCGCAGTCGCGAGAAAGTTTCCAGCACGCACCGCCGAAAGTTCATCGGTATTAATTCGTTACTTTTTTTAACAACTTTCCCGTAAAAATTTTGCGAACGAGTCAGAGTCGACTGTCGTCGACACGCGCCAATATCGCTTCTAGATAAAAACAACAACAACAATTTTATTAAAGTCTCAAGTGTAGAAAATTACACAGCAAGGAAACATTATAAGGTTCATCACGGGATTGCCGTGCTGAGTAAACACTGGCGTCAATTAAAACTCAGGGCTGAATGCGCGAGATCGTTAACGTTAAACTTTGCGACAAACATTTATGTAATAACTTTAAATTTTCGCTGATACAAGGATGAAGAGAAAGACGGACGGAGAGAGAGAGAGAGTACAAAATGTAGGCCGTGACCCAAATCGCGCACAGTCTCCGGCCTCTATTTGGATCTTTCGCAATTCGTGAAAGTGTTCAACGAAAAACACAGTTCCGAAATGACTCTTCGATGGCAATTGGCAAATAATGACTCGTTTTACGCCTCGCGGCGTAATGCCGTTACCTCGAGTCGGGATAAAAACCGTCTTCGTCAAAAATGCGCGCGAAACTGACACAGACCGGATTAAAAAAAAAAAAAAAATCCTTTTGTTTTTACACTCGTGAGAGGAGAAAAACAAATCGACGCGAGTCGTCGCGAGAAATCTATTTGCGGATGCAAACGCGCCGAGAAGCGTACCTTGCAATCTGCGAATTGCCGCTGTTTGAAAAACTCGAGCGTAGGGATGGGCGGGGAGGGTAGGAAGAAAAGCGCCGGGTGCGGCTAATTAGACCGCGAGCACGTGCGCAGTTTTCCCGGTATTGAAAACACACTCTCGCGACAACGGAGCCCTTGACGGGTGCGCGAGCACCCGATTCGAAACTAGCCGCGCAACGTGGGGGCGGAGGGTGTAGGAGGAGGAGGAGGTTTATTCGCGTCCTTTCATCCCTGCGAATAAACTGTCGTCGCGTAGTACGCGAGGATCGCCGTCTCGCTCGTTCCGCTACGTGTCTATTTGCAGACGTTTTCCCGTCACCCTCTCGTCCGATCTTTCGCCGGGAGTCCCTTCCCCTCGGTCGCTACCGGGCTTCCCCTCTCGCGGTCCTCCCGGTAACGGTGCGCGATGCGCGTTTGTGTACACACGTGTGCGTTTGTGTACGCGCGTGTATGTGTGTACACGCAACGATCCAGGAGTGCACCGCCGCCGCCGTGCATCGTTGCGACGAACGGGTTGTTGCGGCGTTGCCTAGAGAAAGACGAGATCGCCGCGTTGTTGCCGAGGTACGCGGGATCGGCGCAGTCGCTTTCATGTACACACGATTCCGCGTTTTCCGTTCCTCTCCGGGGAAACAGTTTTTATGATTATTCGCGAGACGCGCGCGTGTCTTCTTTCTTCTTTGTGCGTCTCTCAATTGTCTCACGCCGCTTGTTTTTGTTAATCCGCTGAAATTCGCGTTTATTTATTTCATCGCATTTGGTCGTATTTTCAGACCGTTCGCGACAATGTTGATAAAACCGTGCGCGTGACGTACCTACGCACGCACACACGCGCGTAACATATAACCGAGAATAAGAAAAAAAAAAGAAAGAAAACAAAGACGGAGCGCGCGCGGCATTGCGTTAGATAACGCAGCCTTGCGACGTCATCGCGCACGTGGGAATGGTGGCTGAATGCCAAATCGAGTGTGTATCGCCGACACGGCCACGGTTGCGCCAGTTGGCCACGCTAAATATACAAAGGGAAAAGAGGAGAGTGGGAGAAGTTATAATAACGGCAAACCGCGCACTTTGTTTCTTCCATTACGTCCTTCCGTGTAAAACACGCGCGCGCGCGCCGCGATTACTCCGTACGTAACAGCCCGATATGTGTATCGGTACCTATCGCAGAGATAGACATTTATCGATTCTCGCGATATAAAGTCCGCGCATCAAACGCGGACGCTCTTCGTGAATCGCGCGCCGTGTGTGCGTGCCGCAAGATAATGAATATCTCCCGATATCGGTACTTTCAATCGCGTTAAAGAATCTATCGTTCGTGATTAATTGATCAATTTCCGAATCATTCGAACACGAAAATTCCGAGTATTTGCGTTAATTATTAAAAAAAAAAAGAAAAACACATCGTTTTCATCGATTCGGATCTCGCGCTTAATCGCGGGAAATCATTAGGAGGCTAATTGCGGATCGAGAGAAGACACGCGCAACAAGTAGTGGTCCGAATTGAAAAGAAGTGTCCGTTAGCGATGAATTTTTTACAAACGAACGAATGAGATGGAAAAAATCTCGCGCGCATGCTAATCGCGACGCCTCGGATTACCGCGTCGAATATTTTTACATGCGATATCGTTTTCTCTCCCGCGCTCAATTTTTTTTTTTCTTTTTTTATCGCCGCTGTAAATGAAGCGAAACCACCTGTCAATCAAAAAAAAACAAAATCACGCGGCTCACGTGTACGAAGATGCGCAATTCCGTCGTCGTTACGTGGAGCAAGTCGTTATTGCATCGGGGGAAAACGGCCTTTTGGTGGTCACTGGCCCGCGCCTAATTACGTAGGCGCTCGCCGTGTTTAAGCCGTTCTCATAACGAGATCCGCAACACGCCGCACGTGACCGCCGTAAATGAACCCTACTTGTGCGGTACCCGGTGAGGATAGGTCAGTTACGCGTCAGCAACGCATCCCGTGCCCCCATCAACCGGTGCTTCACGATCGGGGCTTGGCGCGCACCTGGCGCGTATACAGGGTGTTCGCAATTCGCGCTCGTCCCGAAATCATCTCCTCCTCATCGATTGATCCGCGGTTCGCTCATCGTTTACACAGCACGAACGTGCGCTCAAACAAGTGCGCACTCTCTCGATTCTTAGAAATTTTATACGCACGAGAGCGTGTCAGAAAAAAGTGTTGAATATGATCTCATCACATAATTAATGACATAATTAAACTAGCAAAGAGTTTTTTCGGTCAATGAGTGAGTAATGCGCTGGACGTGCGCTACATATAAATAAATCATGTTTTTAAACGTGTAAATACATTTTTAAACGTGTAAATTATTGCACGTGATAATTTGAATTAAATTCGAATCGAAAATTCACATTGTACGCTTGTTTTGCATCACGTATGTATGAATTGCCCATTTCAACTGCTTATGAAGCTCAAAAAATCCATCGCAAAAGAGAAATTAATCAATTTCATAACAGATCGAATCTCTGTTTTTTTAATGATCCTCAAAAGCTCTATGTGTAAAAATTTGTGCAAAGTCCGCGGAAACAAAAATTCCATAAATCTTAATTGCGTTTATCGAGAAGATTTACGATTCTTCCGAGGGAAAAAAATTATATGGCGATACGCGCCCCCGCAAAAGAACTTTGTTTTCAGTTCGTAATTTTATGAATAAATCAGCTTCGAACTCGGGACAAAAGGGCTGGTTGTGATTTATCTGCAGTGTGCTTTTGGCTAATATATTTATAGAATTACAAATGAGAGAGTTAATAAATACATGAAAGTTAACAAATATATATTTGCAATTGCTCGTAAATTCGACGTATCGACTTGTATCGGCTCTAATAATTTGGTTGTAAATTTTCACGAGCTTTTAAACGATTGCAAAATAATAAATATTGTTATTTGTGAAATTACGAACTCGGAAAACAAAGTTCTGTTACGAGGATGTTTCGGAAACAAGAAAAAAACAAAACAAAACAAAAACTAACGAGAGTGCGTTAACACACGCTCGCGGATTTGAGTAATCATCTCTCGCTCTCTGTGTGATCAATCGCGTGATCATTCTCTCGTATACGGACGGAATCGTTTGTACGACGGACTGACGCGGCGGATATCTCGAATTTCCTCGTGCGCAATTTGGATTCGGCGGTTTATCCGACCGGATTCGCCTACCTGCCACGGCCGTTTGCCCGGAATTCATTGGTCTACCAACTCTACCGAGAGACGTTACAAAATTCCATAGAGATTCTTGAACCCTGCCCGGACTGTTGGCTTGTTTCAGACCGGAGCTCGAATTTTGTACACCCGGTATCTTTTGTTATTCGCCGCGGTTTTTGTGTGTAGGAATCGTGCCCGGTTTTCGAGGAAGAAACGCAGAAACGTCGTACGCGGCTAATAAACAGCTGAAAACGTATGTTGCGCGGACCTGAAAAACATTCCGAAGTGGCCGGGGACAAAGCACCCGAGAAACGGATAGATAGAGAGACACGCGCAGCGACGAGATACGGAAGAGGGACAGAGAAAGAGAGAGAAAAGAAAAAGGCGCGAAGAAAAGCGAGCGCGCGCGCTCAGCATTGACCAACCCCATTTGGTAGCAATGCGAGAGAAATCCATTCCAAGGCGCGTGGAACATTACCCAAACCATCTCGCGGAGCCCTGAAACCCAGCCATGGTTGCCATAGTGACCGCGTCCATCCTCCCCCACTCGTTTGCTTGTCTCGTGCTCTCCCCATTCTCCCCTCTGTCTCTCTCCTTCTCTCTTCCTCTCTCTCTCCGTTTCTCTCCCTCTGCGGGTTACCCCCTTCGTCCACTTCCGCCATCCTCTCATCGTCCTACCCTCCGCTGTACTATCTCATCCCTCCCCCGCGCGCACCCCGGCTATCCACTACCGACATCCCTTCTCGTCAACCCTCGTCGTTTACCTCCTCTCAGGCCCTCGCCGCCACGCCGAAATTCCCTCTTCTCTCCTTCCCTTCCCCCGATAAGGCAGATATCAAACTGCGATATCAATTACCGCGACGCCGCGTATACGCACGTGCACACACGGAGCTCAAAGCGATAAATTTGAACACGTGTTTTATGCAGTTTGTCGCACGACGCAGCGAATATTGGAATTCGCGCGGCAAGTGCGCGCTTAAACGCGCGCGCACACACACACACATCCGGACGCACATTCGTGACGGATTGTCGCGCGAGTTGTGACAAACGACGTGAAAACTCTTTACGGCTTTTGTTTACCTGCTCTTCGCGCGCGATAATACTTTATTTCGCGTTGATATAAAAAGTTTTTTTATCTTCAGAGATAGATGATAAATCCTTCGCTACGATCTTACGCGTGTGTCTAATCTCTCTTTCTCTCTCTCATCTCCCGTCTTATCCTGTGACTTTTCTAATGAAAAAAAAAAGCTTGTATGTGCGAGTCCTGACGATCTTTCGTGATTGATTAACAAAAGGCGTAGAACTCCAGTAATTTCAAGCGCGTGAGACATTCCCAGAATTTGAAATTATTTATTTTCTTCCCCTTTCAGTTGACGACCGACTGATAGCAAAAAAATATACGTTTCTCTTTTTCTAAAGTTTTTTAGATTTAAAGAACAGACGCGCGTTCTACAATTCGCGCGTCAAGATCGTCTGTCAAGATCGGGGGAAAAAAACCAGTCATGGGGAAACTCTCCCCATGACGGGGAGAAGTCGCAATTGTGATTGAAATTGCCGGGGTTTTACTTCGATATAAAATGACAATTGCTACAATTCCCCCTCGACTTGACTTGCGACGCGCGCTCGACGTTTCTCGGGACGAGTATCGGTTTTCTCTTTGCTGAAATTTCTCGCTTCGATTTTTCTCAAAAAGCCGATATGACGGAAATTCATACTCCGCGAGTATTTTCTTCCTTTAAACTGCGCTCGCGTCGATCACGCGCAGTCCCCGGCCGCGACGGAGAGTTTTAGAGCACGTAGCGGCGTCGTTAATCTGGGTCAATGTCACGCTAACTCCTCGCCTCTCGTAGAGAGAGAGAGAGAGAGAAGTCAGTCCGGAGGGTAAATAGAGACTTACACAAAGAAACCCTAACACAAAAAGTACAACTTCCCGATAACGCTTTTCTAACGCGAGGCGGATCGCGCTTTTTTTGAGAAATAAGAGCGTTTTGCTTACGCTACAAAACAGAGTAAAAAGCGGCGATGTATTCGCTTTCAGCTACAGAGGGGGTAGAACAACAAAGTTTCGCGACCGAAGTTATTGCACAGTTGAACACTTTTTTTTTTTAGGAGGGAATATTTTCCCCTCCGAGGTGCCGATTCGTCACTGCATTAGCGAGATTGACGTGACGTTACACAAAACTCGCACCGCGTTCTCGGAAAGTTTGATTGGAACGACGGCGTGAATGACGAATTTTCTCATCCGTGAAAGTTTGTAACGAAAAAAAAAAAACAAATCGATGTTTTTTTCTCATCGGTTCTCCTCCGGGATTGTCCGGCCGCGATATATGTCGCGTGTGACATCTGATCCTCTGAAATCGGAGGAATGCTAATATCCTATCGGAGAGCGCGCGCCCATTAAAACTACTCGCGTCGTCGCGTCTGAGATGATGATGATGCGCCTGCACACGGTTAGCGATGCGAGATTGACTGCCGCGTGGCGTCGCGTCGTATATACCTCGTTACACGGTTACGCTGTGAAACTTGGCGAAGTTGGCATCTGCCTTTGGCAAGCTCGAGGAAACCGCCGGAAAAGGGAGACGCGCGAGAACGCAGAGGTAGGTAAGCGGAGGCGTGGCCGCCGGGAAACACGAGAATCGGTGTGTGTGTGTGTGTGTGACAGACGGACAGAGAAAGAGAGAGAGAGAGGAAGATACGCGAATACAACGCGGGGAAAGTGCGCAGCGAACTTCCAGCACGTAATTACGAACTCGGCCGAACAGCCGAGAGATTTAATTAACGAATCGAGCAGCGAATTTTTAATTGCGTTATCAATTCCGCGATTTACTTGGTCACAGAATGAAACGCGACGTTGAGTCCAGAATCGTTTTTCGTTTCTTTTTAAATTGCGAAGCGAGCGCGAAACTCTGACGCACATTGCGACGCCACGTGCGTTTGACAAAATACACAAATGTCAAAAGATATTTTGACGGAAAAAAAACCGTCGAAATTTTGTCTTTTCCGATTTTGCAACAAGAAAAAGCGAATATATTTGTCACGTGTAAACGCGAAACGAGTTCAAAGAAATTCTATTTTGATTTTTTGATGGTAATTCGAATTGCGATTGTAATCGATCTCTCGGTCGCGGTAATATTTTTGTGACTGAAAGTCAGAGGTTTCCGTTCCGGCTCGATTTCTGTGTCGTCCGCTTCCAGGCGAGATCCTAACGGCACCGACGGCGATTGCGCGATGCCCGCCGGTGGAACGAGACACGGGAATAGGACGGGACGGCGATGCCGGTTCAGTGACCGATCGACTGCATTTTGTATCGATAGAACTTAAATTTTTCCTCGCGAAAGTTTCTGTCGTTTCTCTCTCATTTTACATCTCGCGAAAATGCGGATCATCTTTTTTCTCGCGAATTATACGAAAGAGACGTTAAATAAAAAAGTTCTAAAGTATTGAATTATCTCGCGCGTCTTAATTGTCCGCGAAGTTTGTCCGAGAAAAAGTGAGATCGAAAGATTGGAGAATCGGCCGTTGAAATTAAGGTCGCGAATCGTGTGCGGGACATCCTGCAACGCGGCCGTGTGTGTCTCGAATAAGACACCTCTCCGATAAGTGGGTTATTGGGACGAGTGAAGTGCGAAACGCGCTCGAGGAGAAAGAAAGAAAGACGGCACATAGGAAAGAAAGACCTTCGAGCGCGCACAAAGATCACACCACTGACACGTTCGCAAGAGAGCGTCGTGCGCGATAATCGTGTGTATTATCTCATTATCCGCGATCCGCCACACATTCCTCTTCCATTTTCCAGCTATTTCCTCGTTCTTGCATAATGCCACGTTCTACGCAAGTTTTATTTCAATTTCTATTCCGCGCGTGTAGTAGACACGCTTGTATTTTCGACAAATTATCGATGCTTTCGGAAATCGCTATTTTTTAATGTTTAAAATATATATAACATAAATATTTAAAATGTATCCGTGTATCTAAATATATTTTTAAATATATTTTCTGTATACATTCTATATAACTAAATTTTTTAATATATTTTCTATATGTCTCTTATATTTTATATATTTTTAAACATTTCATATATGTATGTTTTTATAAGAAATTAATAAATTCAGTTTTAATATGTAATATATATTTTTCTAAACATATACCCAAACAGAACAAAACTCTCATTAGACGTCAACAGCTCCATACGCAATATCTAATAGATGTTTTATGGACTTTTGTTCTGTGCGGGTGCATATGTTGTTTGTTCATATACGTCTGTTGCAATTTTCGTAAATATATCGGTGCTACTTTTGATATTGTTAAGTACCGCGTATAAAAATAATTCTATAGATACGTGTAGATGTCTCTTATACACTACACTAAATATATAATGCAGTTCTAGTGCGCGCTATCTCATACAAATGAAAATTAATGACTCGGTTGTCTTGAACATGAGAGCTAATACCCGATCATTATACAACAGACGTAAAATTGACACAATTTTATCTCTGCGCGTTGGTTCCGCAATGTTAAAATAGATAAATGCGATGTCGCAAACCTTGCGCGTGAAGTTGGGAGATTTTGAGAGAAACCCGTGGAACCGCGCGCCCGACACGTTCGCCTCCCGATGTCAATCAGATTTGAACCTCTCGGATCTGCCGGCCAAAATATCTTCGGTCTTCGCGCACAAGAGTTAATTACGGTTCTTAATCACTCGCGACACTTGAATTTGGATTCGCTTTTAGTCAGAATCGCAATGCCGAGACGATTTTGTTTTGGCGCGCACGCACGCGAAGAGAAACGCGAAGAGAACCTGATTTATTAATAGATAGCGAAGTGTAGATTGAAATCCGCGAGTCAACGGTACAGCGCGCGCCATCTGACGGCGAGAGGCAAAATTTCGATTCGCGCGCGTCGGTCGATTCTCGAGATCTCGAATGATCGACGCGCAGAGCGCGGAACAGAACCAAGTCAGTCGGTTAGTTAGAAGTTTTACTTATTGGTTGATCGAGTAGTTCATAGATATCACGGCGTAGATATCACGGCGCTAGTGAACGGGAGCACAAAATGTGTGTCCATAGTCGTTCTCGAGAACTGTCTCCGGCTATACAAGGGTGCACGCGTTGCTAAGTGCGTTTGAATACAAGCTGTCAAGTGTCATCTCCGAGGGAGATCTCCCGGTGTGCGAGTTCGAGTGCGAACTTCGTCGCGAGATTTACTGCAAAGCAGAGCCTCTCACTCTGCCGGATTGTCCTTCTCAATGACACCGTGATCGTGAACCTTCTGTCTTCTTCTAGCTGACATTCGAGCAAGTGCTCGCGAGCGGCCAGTTTCTGGTTTGCGTTAAATGGCTTTGCTATTCACCAGCATGTGGGACTCGTCGATGTTTCTCAACACCCTCACCCCGAAGTTCTACGTCGCTCTCACCGGCACGTCGTCACTCATCTCCGGCGCGATCCTCATCTTCGAATGGTGGTACTACAGCAAGTACGGTCACTCGTTCATCGAGCACGTGTCCCTGACACACATCTCGCCGTGGCTGAACGGCGACAGCGGCAATGACAACAACAACACGGATCTTAACACCTCGGGCGGCTCCTCGAATCAGCAGAACGGGTTGGAACACAAGTTCTGGCGGAATCCTATAAGTCTGTTTAGAGGAGCGGAGTATCAGCGGTTTTACTGGGCCACCAACAAAGACGCGCTGACGTTCAACGACATGAACCTGTCCGCTCAGGAGCATCAGACTTGTTTTACTTGCGACGGTGACGCAGGTAAATGTGAAGGAATCAAAAGGTCGGGTCTTGTTTTTACACATCTTGAATGTTTTTTTTTTCCAAATTGTATCAAAGTGAAAAAAAAAAATATTTTAAATTGTTTTACTTATAATCCTTGTCCTGTACTTTCAGGTAAATACGAGTACGAGATTATGCAAACAGCTTGGCGGCAGCCCAATCCGGATATCAGAATACAAGCTGCAAAAAAGGCGCTTGAGCATAATCCCGAGTGTGCACCAGCTTATATTCTTCTCGCGGAGGAGGAGGCCACTACCATTACGGAGGCGGAGAGAATTCTGAAGCAAGCGCTCAAAGTGGCCGAGAACAATCACAGAAAGTCGCAGAGCACCCAGCATCAGGGTTCCATAGCCGAGGCGATACACAAACGGGACACGAACGTGCTGATTTACATCAAGAGACGGTTGGCGATGTGCGCGAGAAAGCTCGGCAAACTGAAAGAGGCGGTCAAGATGTTTCGCGACCTCATGAAGGAAGTGCCGCCGGCCATGCACACGCTGAGCATCCACGAGAATCTGATCGAGGCGCTGCTGGAGATGCAGGCGTATGCGGACGTGCAAGCTGTGCTGGCCAAGTTCGACGACATCAGCCTGCCCAAGTCGGCGACCATCTGCTACACGGCGGCTCTGCTGAAAGCCCGGTTGGTGGCGGACAAGTTCTCGCCCGACATCGCCAGCAAACGCGGCCTGACTACGGCCGAGATGTCGGCGGTCGAGGCGATTCATCGGGCGGTCGAATTTAATCCGCACGTGCCCAAGTATCTCCTCGAGATGAAGCCGCTCATTCTGCCGCCCGAGCACGTGCTGAAGCGCGGCGATTCCGAGGCGATCGCGTACGCGTTCTTCCATCTGGCTCACTGGAAGCAGGTCGAGGGCGCCCTGAATCTGCTCCACTGCACGTGGGAGGGCACGTTCAGGATGCTGCCGTATCCGCTCGAGCGCGGCCACCTCTTCTACCCCTATCCGACGAGCACCGAGAAGTCCGAACGGGAACTTCTGCCCAAGTTTCACGAGGTCAGTGTCTACCCGAAGCGCGAACTGCCCTTCTTCATTCACTTCACCGCCGGTCTGTGCTCGATCACAGCAGTGTTGGCACTGCTGACGCACCAGTATCCGGACACTATGGGCATAATCGCGCGCTCGCTTCTCGCCGGGCTGTCAAACCCGTTCTACTTCATCTTTGACAAACTGGAAGCCATCTTGCCGGCCAACTTACTGCAGCAGCTCTCTAGAATATAAGATTCGTCCTGATCTCCATTAAGTTATTAAGGCTTGTGATATTCGCAATACAATTACGTAGTTATTTGCTTCGCTTTCTCCTGGCAGGTATTTCCTTCACATATAAATGTGTCACATGTGCGTACGTATGAGACATGTACAAGCTCCAGTTTCCAATTCTCTTTTCATAACTAGTATATCATTAATATCCACCAGTAGTCGTGCAATATATCTAAGTCATGTTGTTTATCTTGTGTGTTTTGTAAGTTATTATTTAATTTCAGAAGAGATGTAACAAATTAGATAATTTTTTCTCTGTCGATTCGAGAGTGATCTCTTCGATTTCGACGTAAAAAAATGCATGCGATGTGTGCAAAGAAAAAGGACGATTGTTTTATTTTTTTTTCTGGAGTGCTGAATAAATTTGGGGTGGTGTTTTATCGCATTCATTTTTATTTAATAATCGATATTATCAATAGCTCGTAATGAGGTGAAAGATCAAGGCAAATAAAAAAATCTTGATATTTCACGCATGTGTGTTCGACAGAAACAGGAAGTAAATTCGGGCGCGTTTAATCGACCGGAGATAAGAGGGCCGTTGACCCCGTCGTTCACATTTCTCTCTCTCTCTCTCTCTCTACAATCATTCTTACACAGCAACAACGAGAACGAGTTTAAAATTTCTCACACATTGATATCACGCATTAATATCATACAAGTTTCTCTTTTGTTTTTAGAAAAAATCGACTAAAACCGAAACTAAAAAGGAGACAACGACAAATGACGTCGAAGTGTGATGACGGATTAGTTTTTTGTTTCGCAGTCTCTCGAGGTCGTATCGTACAATTTGTACGTTCGATTCTCTGATCTACCTAACAGACCAGACATAATACGTAAGAGAAGAATAGATAAAAGGTAAAATAGATAGAGACTGAAAGTTGGGAAGAGAAAGAGTTGGGAAAAAAAAGGGATAAATATTTTTTTTAAGACACTTGGAAGTCGGAGGGCCCAGGTTGTTTCTTTCTCCGGTACCACACGTACACGCACACGCACACACACACCTCGGGCTGGCTTTAGCGCAACTTTGATTTTGCTTCGAATATTCATTCTTGGATTTCGTCTCTAACCCTATGTATAATATTAATAAGAGATGATAAAATTGTTTTGTTTCACTTTTATGTACAATATATATATCTCTTCATATGTATGTATATATATATATATATGTGTGTATATGTATATATACATATATATAGTTTATATATTTATATATAATTTACTCTTAAACGGACATAAAACGTTTATGCGAGGAGCGATTACACAAGATTAAATAATAGTTTTTTTTTTATTTTATTTTTTTATCCTCCGTACACACGCACACACAGCTACAACGACACGCACTCCTCGCATTCACGAAAAGCGGAGAGAATGGGAACGGGAAGGAGGAGGGAGGAGAGGAGAGGACAGGGAGATGAATGTTTACGTAATGTAAGAACATGTAAAAACTTTCAAATATGATCCTTAAGACTTGCTATAGATAATTAATGCTTAAGTTCTTAAATTCATACCGCGCGTATAATTAAGATGTATCTCATTGAAGAGTAGTTTTTTTTTTCTTTTTTACTAATCTACGAAGTAGGAAAGATTTTGAGTATTTGCCTCCCTCTCGTAATAATATCCGAGTTCCTAGATTGTTTTTTCTTTTGTACGCAGTTCTCTCGCGCGCTCGGCGACTCCGGAGTGAGTTTTCGATGCCGCACCGCCGTTTATTGCCGAGAATCAACGAAAGTTCCACGCAACAACACGTTTCTCTCTTTTCTGTCTTTTGTTCTTTTTTTTTCTTTTCTCGTTTTTTATGTACAAATTACAGATTGTCCGGCTTTGTTGTTTTCTGTTTACGACCGATCGTCAGTTCTACGCGCTAGGGATTGCCGCAATTTTAATATCAGCCGCGCCGCTCTGTCTCTAGATATTTGATCACACCCCAAACCACACTACATTTTCTTTCTACACAAATAAGGCACCTTTAACAAATTACGCTGTGTGTGTGTTTTTCTTTTTTTATATGTAAAGCTACACTTGATTCAGCAGTTCAACGCGCCTCCTCAGTCAACGACGCCACGTCTCTCTCGCCCTGCGTCGGCGACAGCTAAGTTCGTAATGTGTCAATCGAGGCATACGTAAACAACAGCAGTCTTAATGTATCGAACAAAAACGTTTTCATATATATATACATATATATATATATATATATTTAGTGGATATATGTAACCAACTGTGTGGGGTAGCAAAAATTTTCATAGTTCGTTCCTTTCCCTTTCGCAATATACCCCAAACGACGATAAATATTTTTAACTTTCAACGAAGCGCTCATCTTTCTCTCTCTTTCTCTCTCGGCCGCACAAAACATCAACTCGCGCTCTCTCTCTCTCTCCTCGCAAACTGCTTACACACGTCCCATCGCTGTGTGCGCACAATCTTGATTTTTTTCATTCTTCTCATCGCTCGCTAAAAATATTTCTTATCGTTCTCACTCGCCGCGAAAGCAAGGAATAACTCAAAACTCCTAATCCGGACTCAGTGTGTTCACACATTCGAGACGAAGAAAAAGCGAATTTCCACTCGAGAAGCCGTTCGTGGAATGCCTAAGAAAAAAGAGCGCTGCCCAATCAGCTCACGTGCCCGGAACAAACTTCCTGCTTTGTTCTCGTCATCGCGCTTTATTTTTTTGTTTATTTTTTTATTTTTATTTTACACGCTGAAACCAAACGAGCTTCTCTCGAAGTTCAACGCAGCTCGAAGCAAACAACCGAAGGGAAGGGGAGGGAACATCTGTATATATATATATAGTATAACGCGAATTAAAATAAATGGCAATATTATAATTATAACGCAACAACTATTTGTGTTACCCTATTGTTATCACAAACTTGTGGTTTAGATTTTTCCTAATGCAGCAGCGCTGCAGCAGCGTTTCTCTCTCTTTTTTTAATGGACACGCGCGCTCCGCCGATTGGTCAACCCCCCCGTTTATCAAGTGTACGTCAACGTAAAAATAGTGCGACAAATAACACAGCACGTTTTACCGGGGGTTGGTATAATTTTCTCTTCGAACAGTTGTCATCTTCGAAAGGGTGTTAGCCAAAACGCGACAGACAGAAGAATCGTTTCGGCCCGTTTGATATTAAAGAGTGCCGTTCGCGAAGTACTGATACCGGTCGTAGAGTTTGGTGGACCACGAATGAATGCTGCCCTCGACCAGATCCTCGACGTGGCGACGCAGTTGATCCTCGGTAAGCGTGAGGTGGAATCTATTCTTGAGACCTTGAACAGTCGCCGCCCCACCACTTCGGAAACACGGAAGCTGAGAGCCTGACGAAAAAAATCGATAGAACCCGTTGAAATGTGTACGTGGAGATATTAATAGCCGCACGCAAGCGAGCGAGTGAGCAAGCGAACGAGCCAGTCTGTGTGTAGGAACTATCGCTTACCCGATAACATAATCTCAACGAGATTGACTATCTTCTCCATGTGCTTCCGCGCCGCGATCAAGCCCTGAAGGATGAGGCTCTTGAATTGCTCGAACAGCTTGGACTGATTGCCGCCCATTACCTCGACGAATTCCGGCGTCAACTTAAACGGACTGGTCTCGAATCCGAGATTACGCGGCGAGGTCGATAAAATGAATCCGAAGTCTATGTGAATCAGATGGCCGTCGCTGTGCAACAGTATGTTTCCGTTGTGACGGTCCTTTATCTGAATGAGATAGCTGACCAGACAGTACGCGGCGCAGCTCTGAATAAAGTTTCTTTGCGCCACGCGGAACGCCTCTGAGGTAGAAGGGCCGAACTCTCGTTCGAAGTATTGGAAAAGCGTTAATTGGCACTGTTTCTTTATCTGGTGGAGCGACATGGTGTTCAGAATCGGCTCGATCAGGCCGCTGTCGTTGGATAGACACAAAATTCTGTGAAACAGAATTAAAAATCACTGTTTTAATACATAGTTCCATATAAAATACCTCAAAATTTTATAACAAAGTGTCTGTGTGTGTATGTGTATGATGAGACACATTGAATCCGTAAAATTAAATATTAAAGTTGAGCCAATATGTAGGTGTGGATATTTATTTTCTTCTTCTATATTTATTTTAAAATTCCATATTTATTTAATTATATATTTATTTTCTTTTATATTTATTTATTTTTCTGAACGTGTAAATTAACACACATGGAAATTCGAATTAAATTTAATTCACAGAAGATACTTGGTTTGCGTCACATATACGTGAAATAAATTTATCTCCTCTGAAATTTAAAATTGTAAAAAACATCTTGACCGAATCCGAAACTCCCGCATTCTCTGCGTTTAAAAAAAAAGGAAAAAAATAAATATCTATATAATTGCACGCACACACTGGCTTGGTATCGAGTTTAATACTTTATAATGTTTTAAATTGCTAAATATGTAATTACTCACTTATAAGGTCGCACCCAAAGAGGCACCTGCTCGTCTTGCCAAATCTTTTGCAACATCGAAAGCAATTGCGAGGCAAGAAGCTCCTGTCTGAGATCGTCGCCGCATTTGACAATCACCGCGAGCAATCTCCAAGACGCTAAGTGCCCGTAAGGACTGGAAGCTCTTATACGCCGTTGCTTTTGCTCCCACGGTTCTTTGAGAACTGCTGCCGACGGGTCCTCGGGATCATGGCTGAAGGTCGCGCTGGGCGTAGCTGCCATCTCGCTCAATCTTCTCTTGATATCGCCCGGAACGAAGATTGGCTCCCTGCTGTCGGACGAGTCCTGACTCAGCTGCGATATGGTGTCGCGATCCTTCGGCTTGCGAAGCTGCAAATACTGAGAAACAAAAAAGAAACGAATGGAAAGTTAGAACAGAAATCAGAATTGAAAGCTATGGTCGATTTTCAACGCGATATGCACCTGTTGTGTAATTTCGTCGTCTTCCTGACTCCAACAATCGTTCGGGTCGTCATCGGGAAAGCTAAATGCCACGTCTGTATTTCTAACGGAGTAAGGCGAGATATTCTTGACCGGGGTCTGTCGTGTCGTCGAATTCTGTTGATTCTCGGGAGCGGATATGTTTGATTGCTCGCCGCCCGTTAAATTCTCTTCAGACTTGGTGTGCCTCAACGAACTGCCCATTATTTTCGTTGGCACGGGCGATGTGTACAGATCATCCACTTCTAATACTTCGACATATATTATGTAAGGTGCCTGCAAAACATTGGCGTTCGAATTGACGTCCAAAAAGATAAAGTTTGCAAAAACAGATTCAAGGTGCGGATACAAGTGTGCGTACCTTGTCTTTACTGTTGAGAACGGCGGCATATTGCGGCGGAACCCGCACGATATGATGCGGTATCATACTGTGCAAAGGAAGCCACACCCTCGCGGGAAGATTCAAATTAAGCGTGTTGAGCTCCGCCACTAATTGAACGGTTTTACTTTCCTTTGTTGGTATTGTTCCGAGCAATTTACCAATTGATATTAACGCTTGAATAAATTCGAGTTCTGGCGCGAGTCGAGGTGCCTGCGAGATTTCAGATTGCAGACGCACTTGTTTCGATCATACGGTTTTTTTTTTTTTTTTCATGTCTCTTAAATTAG
Organism: Pseudomyrmex cubaensis; assembly: GCA_014825685.1. Taxonomy (NCBI): domain Eukaryota; kingdom Metazoa; phylum Arthropoda; class Insecta; order Hymenoptera; family Formicidae; genus Pseudomyrmex; species Pseudomyrmex cubaensis. The sequence continues at coordinate 23,889 of QVOA01004360.1, read as the reverse complement.
CCTACCCCTAACACAAAAACACATCGGCGTCTATATAACAATTAAGTGCTAATTAGATGCTCACTTAAAAATCTGAATACTGTGTTACACGACAAATCTTTTGATACTTATTTTGTCCGAGCATCTGCTTTTTTTAAACTATGTTTACTCTTTTAAGCTCGACTTGTTCAGACCAAGATTGACTGGTCAGGTTCCTATTTCGGTCAGTTAGGTTGACATCCTGACCGGTTAGGTTCACATAGTGACTGGTCAGGTTGATATCTAGGTCAGTTAGGTTTACATCTTGACTGGTCAGGATGTGAACCTAACCGACCAAGATGTCATCCTAACCAGTCAGAATATGAATCTAACTTAACCGACCTAGATGTCAACCTGACCAGTCACTATGTGAACCTAACCGCTCAAGATATGAACCTAACCGATCAAGATGTGGACCTAACCGTCCCAGATGCGGATGTGTTTTTGTATAATGGGGAGACTAACTTAATATAAGTGTTTTGTTTCATACGCTTTGTTTAGTTTACAAGCAAATAACTCACGTTGCAGAAACAATCGGTTTTTTGGCCTCGCAAATCGTTCACCACACCTTGGCAGGAATAGAAACAGGTACAGCCGTTGTCAAACGCTCGACCAGAGCTCAGGTCCCCAAGACTTACTTTATTTATATTACCTTTAGAGAAAAAAACACGCGATAAAGCGAATTAAATAAATCACATTAGAGGAGAATCTTAGCAAAAATGATTTTCGCTGCAACTATTACATAAACTTATTTGGAATCGTTGCCGATCGAAATTTTGTTTTCCGATCTTGTCGGGTTTCCTATTATGAGCATTCGCGAACAATCTGTTTGAAACGAGATAAGAATCTCCGATCGGATTCCGCAAACTTACGTAACAGCTGAGGAATGTGTGTATCTGTGTCTCACTGTGTATTAATTAAGATTAAATTACCGGAATGACTACGGCGTATAGTCTGGAACAGTCCAGTAGCGTCCGACTGAGATCTTTGGTGGGTTTTTTTATTTGGCGACGTGAGATTTTGCGTCGAGGGCAATAATGTTGGTGCAGGAACTTGTAATCCGGCGATACGCTGCTTTCGACCCTCATTTCCCTTTGGCCTAAAACGTTACACACGTTGACAGAATAAAAACTTTTACTCCCAAATAAATTTCTAATATACACGCAATTCTAATTTATCGCTCCTACCTAAGTTCATCTGACAGGATAAGATTTTTCAATTTGGTCCCATGAGACTTCTTCTTCGACGGCAAATGAGCATCGGAGCTGTACGCATCTAACAGCCAGGCACACTTTAACGAGAAATCTGCCGACTGTCTACATCTACAAGACGAGATTGATTCCGTTTATAGTCTTATCTCGCGCGACATTTTAACGCGGCAATTCGCGCAATTCTAACAGTTACGGTAACTTGTTGAGCGACCTCTTAAAAAGTTCTATTTCATTTATTCTATAATTTTTACTACTTAAGTTTTTATATTTACCTATAGACAAGATATGGATAAAGAACTTCCGTTACATCGTGAAGTTGTATGTACATCACAACTAACTGCGGTAAGTAAAAGTCCACATCGTTATCCGGAAAACTGAACATCTTGTTACCTACAATACATTATTCATCAGACATACAAGACGCGTGTTTGCGATCGAAACTATCGTATTCCGCAGCAATTTATTGACAGATTTTAATAGAATCTCATCACATGTGCGGGAAATATATCGTGCGCCTAAGATATTATTTATGTTATACCTAAATAACTTTGAACGCCAGGTTCTTTGGAATTGAACAGATAGGAGATAGCCATCGACATGTCGAATATCTGACTCTCGAAGAGCCGCAGCAGACAGCCTTCCGACGGTTTCGGCTGTTTCGTCTCCTGCTGCTGTCGGCGGACGACGTCCGGTTGCTTTTTTATGGTCTCAATTTCCTGCTGCTGCGTTGCGGTCGTGCCGCAGCATAGGGTCATGGCCGCGCCGGCCAGCTCGCTCTGACTCGTGTTCAGCGACGTCACTTGCATGGCGCCCTGATAGATCTCGCGATCCTGATAATCTACGTCTACGTTGTCGTGTTCGCGCTCACTCACGTTGGATCGCGGTTTTTGCGTGCAACGTTCATTGTTGTCGCACCGTGGACGCTCGTCGGGGCTGGCCTCGTCCTTAGGCGACGTCGGAGGACTGTCACTGAGACGCGTGGACAGTTCTACGGGCGACACCGGCACCGACATCGACACCATACCGGCACTACTGTTCTCCATACCGTCAACCGCGTCGACCGAGCACACGTCACCCAGCTGCGACACGGACGAGTCCAGACTCTCGCGACTGTGCAGGTGATCGACGCTAGATTCGCGAGTGGCGGGCGCGTTCGTGGCGTCGCTCGAGCCGCTGTCGGAGCCGCACAGGATGCCGGAGTCGTCGGACCCCAGACTGGCCAGATCGTCGCGTTCCCGCGCGGTGCGCGTTCCCTTGCCGCACGTTCCCGACGACGATGACGACGACGATGACGATGACGACGTCACCGCCGTCGTCGACTTCGACGAGGCCGACGACGGCGCGGGATTCTCGCACTCCGGACTCGGTGTCACGTCCACTTCCGGGATTCGTTGGAGCGCGGAGTCCAGACTCCGGTTTCTGTGGTGATGCGTCAGCGTGGTTGCGGTCGCCTGAGGCACCGGTGGTAGTAGGATACCCATTGATCTACACGGATGCAAGAGCAGCAACAGAAAATTTATAACCAACGGTCGAAATAAATACGGGAATTGTATCGTCACACTTCACTGATTTATTGCAGGTTTTTATTTGCGTTACGTTTTATTTTTACGTTCTTTCTCTAGTAAAAATAAATACGTTTTTCTATTCATCTCTTTATTTGACAAAACACGATAAACATTAACGTTAGAGTTCTATTTGGGTTTTCCGAATGGCTCGTTTAAAACTCGACCGCGAAGCAAAATCCAATAAGTTATAAAAATACGAGTTTGTAAACACACACACACACACACTGGCTCGCGCATTCCCGACGCGTCTAATAAAGAAAATAGACGACGCGATAAGCTGCACGCGCTCGTGTTGCGCGCGATTACGGCGGTGCATTGCAGCGGTGTTATTAATATTGATGACGCGTTCGCGCAGTCTCTCGACGGTCGATTTTTCAAATCTGTGCGTGCGTTCCGCGAATTTACGCGCGAGACACGTTAACTCACAGATTTTTCTCTCTTTTTTTTCCACCGTTAACGAAGATGCGGGCGGGTGAAATTTACGGTCGCTTTATTCAACAAGTGCCAGGATGTGTGTGAGCGCGCCAGACGCGTCAAGGGTTTGCAAAATAGCTCGTGCAAAGTGGGCCCGGGCGAGCGTCCAGGAAAACGTCTCGGTGACGCGTTAGAAAACGCGCGTCTGCGGAAAATATAGAGCGACAACAGACGGCAGATCGCGTGTGTACCTAAAGTCCAAGCTGTGGTTTCGTTGATGCGTGCTCAGTCTGCTGCGTGAACTGATCGACGGATTCGGCCGGCCGTGCACGAGAGGAACATTACAGCTGGCGAGTTTGTGTCGCTTGATGTGCGCCACGCTTTCCTGGCGTGTCGGTCCACCAGTCGGCGTCACTGCCACTACTTCGCTCATATTAGAGTCGAGTGTACGAGCACCGGCTCGGCTAACAGTCATCTGCTGGCCATGCTGAGGCTTCACCTGCAAAACAACGCGACCCCGGGGACATTAGAACGCGATGTCAATCTTTTTTTTCTCTCTTTTTCTCTCGCATTCACAACGTCACTCGCGAGAAAAAAACCACCTTTCAGTTGAGGCAACGCAGAGATCGCGAACGCGGGATATCGGCAGATGCGCGTCGCGATAAGCCGCGAAAGAGATTGCGATCGATGCCAAACGTGACTCGGGATAATCGTCACGTGACGCACTCGGAGAAATCAACACACGAAAGTCGGACTAAATTCGCGCAGACGTGGCACGCAAAAGAGACAACGCGAGATGTTTGTACTTCCGGCAGATCTCGTTAAATTTCAAACGTGACGATAACGGCGGACACGATAACAGCCGCGGAACTGAAAAAGTCAGCTACGTAACTCGAGTCGTGATGTCGACGATCAACAGAGTCGACATGCGGAAAGGAACACGCGCCTTCAACATGCGTGCGTTATCGCGCGTGTCAAATGTATCGCGATAAAGAGACATCGATGGATCGACCCTGTCGTAACGCTAATTCAACAAGATGTTACAAATATGGACTTGCGCGCGCGAGAGATTAATTGATTATATAATGCGCTTTGAAAAGAAGCGCGAGAACATTTTTTTCTCGGGCAAAATCGAGCCGGAAATCGCGCATCTGTGTCTGGAGGTCGCGCGGTCCCGATTGAAAGTGCAGTTTCTTTCGCGCAGAAACGAGGAAGCGAGAGGACGTACCGGTTCTGGTTCGCGTGATTATTTTATATCGCGTTGCTCTTTTCGACTCGGTTCAACGCATCTTAAACGCGCGCGGAAAACATTTTTCCCGTGACAATCTGCTTTTTCCTAGGTTTTTTTTTTTCAAACACACATTGACAACTGCGGAAAACAAGCAACTGCTCCGTGGCAATCAAACGTGATTGGCTCGCTTAGAACCGATAAATGAACGTCGAGTGACAAAACGACAACTCGTCAATTATCCTGCGGCAGTTGGTTGCAAATATCTACGTTGCAACGGATGGAGAAAAAGCGCTCGTGTAACGTGTGTGATTCCTGCTATTATAAAAAGGAAACAGAGTGTTAGAGCAGATGCAAACACAAGACGCACGTGTGTGTTATTTATTGAATATAAAAAAATCAACGTTTCGATCCCGTTACTTGGATCTTCCGCAGCTACTGTGTAAAGACAAAAAATTGACAAAACAATTCAAAAAATATCGAATAAATGCCCCAATACTCTGTTTCATCTTCTCAAGCTTATCCAATTGTTGTTGTATAAAAAACAGATTTGCGTCTTGTGAAAGTTCTTACATGTACAAAATGTTGCCAGTGTAACTCAATTGTTTAGCACAAAGGATCTAATTTTAACTGCGCAATTCGCCACATGGTGAAAAAGCGTCTTGTTGCTTCCGCAGTTTCCGATTCTTTCGAGTTACACAGCAAACTTTGCTTTCCAGATCAGTTTTGTGAGCAATTCCTTCGTACACGGAGTTGATCTGTCTAGTTAGGCCGATTTGAGTCCTAATTCTCTCAGCGCGGCGATTGCACAGTCCTTTTGTTTTAGGGGTCCAATTCTTTCGAGTTACACGGTAAACATAGGACATGCTTCCCGGGTCAATTTTGTAATTCTTTTGTATACAAAGTTTATCTCTAGAACTAGGCTGAATCGAGCCCTGATTCTCAGTGCGGCAAATAGAGAATCCTTTGTTTTAAGATAATTGGTCGGAATTTCACGGAACGTGGAATTTTCGTCTGAAAAGTTCGACTCGTTGAAAGCAGTTATGTCTTTCTTTGTTAGGATAATATTCTTCTGGTGTCTCTTCTCTATATTGTTTTCTGCAAGGTTGCTTTCATTTGTGAGAGAGTCGAATTTCCCCGCAGACAGTTTTTTTTTTTCAGTTGTAGCACCCGGTTGAATTTTGGATCTATTTCTTCTGAAGTCATTTTAATCTCTCAAAGCAAATCTCTCTCTGGTAATCTTTCATTTGTAATCCAATGCAAACAAGCTCCACAGAAGAATTCCGAATTGAAGTGAATCTCAAAAGCTATGATCCATCGGTGCTAATGAGTAATAACAAATTAAAATAAATGTAATTAAAAGTAAATGTAATTCCATTCACGTTGGAACGTTTCGATCATTTGTTTTTTGATTATTTTCAGCCAATCTGTTAAAAATATATATATTTAATTGCTTTATATTTAATTTTATAATATGCTTATAAAATTATACAATAAATTAAGTTATATTGCAAGTTATATTTATATTTAATATACAATTATATTATATTTAATTTTATTATATCTTACAATATAATTAATTTTACAATTCCATTTTGTGATACATGTGTATTCGTCAAGTTTCAGTAACTCAATGATCCAATACATTTACTTTTATTTATTATTACCCACCGGTGGATCACAGCTTTTAAAAGTTTATTTCACTCCGGGAATTCCATTTCTAAATTATGTACGATCCAATTCCAGTTCAAGATTCGTACCGTTTAACCGAAATTACGTTTCTAGCCGCGTAATTCGGAGTGTTAGACTTAAATAAGAACAGGACGGAGAAAAAGTAATATCGCGATACGGGCGTTTAGAAAGTACGGCTTTTTATCAATTCGAATACTTTCTAGGATCTTCCTCCGAACGCAGTTACAATAAAACGCGAGTTCTATTCTCCGCGCGGAATTACCCGGCGCAAATAATACGCGAGTAATACACAAGTGAAAGACGATGTAATCGGTTACACAGGAAAGCGCATTTACGCGGAAATGAACCATTTCATGCTATTCGCTCGTCGTCGCATGCTCGCGACGTTAGTCGTCGGGCTTCTACGATTTCTTTATCCGTTTTAACGTTTTTGCGCGCGTCGAAACGCAAGATATATATTTTTTTTTTTTTTTTTCAAACAATGAGAAATTTTAAACAGCTCGTAACACGTAACTTGCGCGGTGGTGTCGAATCGAGGTTTCGATCTCGATACCACGGATTGACGTTGCAAAATCCGGCGCGCACACGCCGTCGACTGGAAACTCGCGACACGCGCGGAACCATATGCTTTCACCAATCTCTTGGTGCGTACTCGATGGTACAACCATATTTGCAGTTCCGAAATGCGGTGCAATACTAGAAAACAATTACGCCAGTCTCGTGCCGGTACATTGCGAATATAATTCTTCATCGTTGGTTTCAGGCGATATCTCACCCGGGGATTTAAATTTTGGATCGTGTACGAAAGTTTCGGTACTGTCATCCGGATTCAACATTACCGTATGCTATTAGCTACTTATCCCTGAGTCAAATTACAATCGCGGTCTCTCTCAAACATTAAAATTTATATTCGCACATATTTTTGACAAGTTCTTTCACTCCCATTTGTAAAACCTGAGCAATTTTTAAGGATTGACTGCATTAAAAAATATATTTGTACGAGAATCTTTACCCTATTTTTGACAAATTGACTTCCATTCGTGAAAGTTGAATAATTTTCCACTCAACGACCGCGAAATTCCCAACAGCTGCGCGCAACAACAATCACGAGTTTTGTACATTACGTTTATTATTAAATCATGTGTTTATATTGTGCGATTTGTTTATCTTTGATTGCAACAAATGTCAACATTACTCGATATCGCTTTGCAGCATCAGACAATAGTCCTTGTCGAGAGAGCGTCTGGCCATTATACGGAAAGCGTCAATATTTGTTTCGACGTGGCGGCCGCTTCCACGTGGCGCGCGGAATGCGGACGAAGAGAATTCGATCGATGATCTAAACAAATCGGCGCCAGAGGTTTCAACGAATTTGGCCGCTTCTGGGAACACGCTCTCTCGCGTGGGCGCGAAACTCGCGCTAGAAAGTTCAACACGCGCGAAGAACAAAGCGCGCGCCCGAAACTCCGCATCGATGACTCGCGGGTATTCCGCGCGATTAAAAGAAACCACTCGCGCGAAGGCGCTTTGTGAGGAATTCGCCGAGACATTCGCAAACGAGAAAAAAAAAAGAAAAGCAACACGCCGCGCGCATCAACGATTTACATAAAACGGATTGCGAACGCGAAACAATGCGGATGTCAGATAGCGTCGAATAAATTCCGCAATTGCGAAAGTTTACGGGATTTTTTCCGCCTATGACACAAGGTTTTAAAATACTATAAAGTTTTAACACTTTTGAGCGTGTGTGTGTATGCGCGTGTAGAATTTTTATAGACTTTTAACGCTTTCTCACGTGTGTGTGTGAACTTTACTTTTATTGCCTTCGAAAATCCGTGATCGCGATTCGATGCGGTGATAAAACAGGAGTTGAAGTTTCTTTTTTGTTTTTTTTTTGTCACACTTCCGACGGTTGTGAAACTTGAACGCGTTTTTGACGTAGGCGAGACCTCGCGAGCAAACGTCTCCCACGACCGTGAACACTACGTTTCTCTCTACTGCGCGTTCCTTTCCTGTGAATCGTCGCAATTGATACCCGGGAGCCCCCCGGTTTCCGATACGGTAAACATCAAAGTCCAAGCGTTCCGCGTCGGAACATCTGAAGAATGTCCATTATCACTTTCTCCGCGTCATTCATAGCGCGCGTGACACACGCTTCTCTCTCCTCGTTTTGGTCACATCCGAAACACTGTTGCGAGAAGAAAAAAACAAGAATCGGCGCGCAGAAATCCGACGGCGACAATCTCCGCTAGAAGTTAAATACCTACAACGACGCTCTTTTTTTTCGCACGGGGGGGAATTCTTGCGGCTGGAAACGCATTAGCGACGGATCGCGCGTCATTTTTTCCTCGCTACGTAGAATCCGCGACGGCGACGACGACGACGACAGCAGCAATCTTTCGCGATTTCGATCTATGTATGCATTCGCCGCCGCCGCCGCCCCCTCGCCTCGCCTCGCCGCGCCGCGTCGCGTCTCCTGGCACCGCCAGCACGTCGTCGACACGCCGCTCGCTCCGCTTCTGTGTATTGTACATTCATTCGCGCAGACGAGAGATGGGTGTGCCGTGAGAGGAAGCTCCTTCTACCCCGTCAGGGCCGGGTGTGTGTTGATGACACAACCGAGAATCCACACTCACCCCCTCCCTTTGACGCGAGGTCACACACGCCGTGTCGGCCTTCGGAGAGAATCAATCAACGAATTAAAAAAACAAAGACCTCAATCGTCGTTCCACTCACCTCGCGCTCGAATCTGGCCTCTCGACGACGCTACGATGACATGCCAGTGCGCGCCCGCCGTTCGATCTTGGCCGTCTAAGCGTGTCGAGTTTCACGGCGATCTTCCACCGGGAAAGCGGCCGGGCGAGAAAGAGAGACGGACGATGAAAGAAGCAGAGCGGCCCCAGAAGAGGGAGTTGGCGGGTCTCTCTCTCTCTCTCTTTTGCGCGCACACAAAACACAGACGCGCCGATGACACACCGACGCGCCGAGCAGACGAGGATTAAATCACGCGCTCGCTTCCCGACGCCGACAACGAACGATTTAACGACGACCTGTTTCAGACGACCTGTCACGACGACGACCCGTGCCGTCGTTTTCCTCCGCTTTGACCGCCGGCTACGCCCAACAACGCGCGTCGATCGCCGCTCCGTTGCGGACGTGATGCGCGCGATGCATCGCAACGACGAGTGACGCGAGCGACGACGACGACGACGAAAACAACGGGAGGAGAGAGACGACGCGCACCCGCGGCACACACGCGTGTGTACACACGCACGCACTCGCGACGTACACACGGATACGCAGCTGAAGAAGAACGCGAGAAACGTTATCGTTTACTGCGAAGCGACGGCTCTCTCGTCAAATCCCGTCGTCCCGAACGTTGTTGTTCAACTCGCAGCACGTCGCATTGAGCACTGACTCGGCAGGCGCGTTTCTGCCAACGTGACGAACCGCGAATTCCCAGGATCGTAGCTACAACAGCTCGCGCGATCGCGCCCTCTTCTCTCGAAATCGATCGCAAAACGATTATATCGAATTGCAATAGGCGTCGACCTTCGACAAATAATTTATCGATTTTTGAATTTCGTCGACGATGGCGCCGTATTTGCATCCGAGGGACAATTTGGTTAAATTGTTCTCGATGTAAATAAATATTTGCGTTAGAGTTTGAAGACAATACGTTCGTACAATGGAAATTTTACAGCTCGCGCATAAATCGTTCCAAGTGACTCATGAGCTCCCAGTCTTTAAAAGATAAAGAAACGCATTCTCACCTTTTTTTTTTAGCGCTAAACGTTTGACTCAATTTGAGTGTGTGTACTTTTACACGCTCGCGCGTCATTGTCAGATAACGAAGAGAGATATGACAAATGCTATTCGTCCGAATTTTACAAAAATCTCTCGAAACTTTTTTATGTTAATAATAATTCTAATAATTTACTTCAACGTTATTTATCTGCCGTCGCAATTAACGCGTCTGAGCGCAATCAATTGTAGAAATATTAATTGTTTAAATTGTCACATGTGATAACAATGATAATAATATTTTGTACACGTACTTACACGCGTTCACATTCGACATGTGGTTTCGTATCGACTCTAAATACTTGATTGAAAAATAATAGCAACTTTATCGAAGACGCGAAATTAAAAAGATTTATAAACGGAAAGAAAACAATGATATTTATCTTCGTTTAAATCACGAGTTTTAAATCACTTTATCGTTCGGCGAAATAAAGTGACTTTATCTTCTCGCGAGAAGCGCAATTTTACGACTGTTACATCACGGTAATCATCGCGGAAACATCTTATGATCATTGGTTGACGGTATTTCACTACATCGTGGCATTGTTCGAAGACGATCGGTTATAATCGAACGTGGCGACGGAAATCCGTGCTTGTATTTGTTATTATTTTCACACCCAAGATATATCATAACAAAATTGTCTTGTTATAAAACGCAGATTAGATAAGAAAAAAAAAGCTAATAATGAAGGCAGATAAAAGATCTATTGTGTTGCTATATTGATATTCGACTCGAGTGCAACCGCGTCGAAGTTTCCTTATCTGATTAAAAACGTCACGAGACATATTCTCGATTTTACTTATCGTTGGATTTTTAACCCTGGAAAAATTCGGAAAGATCGCGATTTGCTCTTCGTGTTCCCTCACTTTCAACCACTGAGGAGGAACAATTTTCGCTCGATTTCAAGATAGAAAAACCGAGGCTCGGCGATCGCGTAACGTCGCACCTGAGCGACAAACGAACGTCGGTGTTAATTTTTCCACGCTCCGGAGTTGGCAACGGACGGCTGGCTGGCTCGAATGAGAAAGGTCGTACAACGACCGCGAGTGCAGCTGTACCCGGCTATGGTGAAAAACAATGCCAAGCGTATACGTGCAAGGTATTCGGATGTGTGTTGGTTGCCGCGCACTCTGATCTCTTTTACGAACCTTTGCTTTCTTCGCGGACGTATGCACGCGCGTTTGACACGAGCGATTGAGATCTTCGGTCCCGTGTCTAACGCGCGTATTGTTTATTTTTGCAAATTGATCAACGCATGTAAAAAAAAAAAAAAAACAGCAACGTCGCCGAGATTTGCGTCGTTCGTACGCGCAAAAGAAATTGGACCTTATGTCGCCGCTGTGATTCGGCGACAGCAAAGACCTGTATATATATTTTTTTTACACTGTCATACGTCACGAAGTGAGAGCAAAGGTCTCCACCTTCCGTGAAACTTAGAATGCGCGTGTGTGTGTGTGCTACATTTTCCAACCAGGTGCTGCAAGACCCAGTACCGCAAAGCTGGATGGAAAAATGTGCGCACACCGCAATAGTGCGAACATCATCACTTCATGTCGAGATCTTAAACAAAATCCAAGATTTATTCTTTTAATTCCAGCCCTCTCTCGCGAGTTCTGGCCAGGTGGTGCTCGATCTAAAAGTCGATGTGTTTCATCCTGTTTTCAAAACTGTGCCACCTGTCAAATTGACTCCGCGGACCGAATGCTCGGTCTGTGTGTATACACACGTACGTCATTGAGCGACAAGCTGATGACGTGCCGCGTCGTCGCCGGACTATGACGTGCCCGTGATCCGAACAGTCACGCATACCGACGGCGTTCGCTGTGCAATAAATATTATCGCGCCTGACATCATCTCGCACATTTAACGCTATTCGCAATACAAACTACTGCATATACGAGGAATTAACATCTTTCCGATCGTGAGAGTTCGCGCGCACTCGATTCTCGCGCTGACTCATGCGTTTTGCGCCCACGTGTACTCGCGTGCCCGAACACACTTTCGCTTATTTTAATTTTTGTTTGTTGCAATCTCTCTCAATTTCGCCGCTTCAAAGAAATCGTATCAAGATATTTTCCTTTTTTTTTTTTTTTTAATTGATTTACGAGAGATACTTAACGCATGAGATACTGATTTACGAGGGGGCCGCGCCGCGCGATCCCATCGTATTGTGTAATATATTGTGAGAAAGACCGGTAACTCTCAGTTATTAATTTCATATTCATACCGCACCGTTCGTCGCGTTCATTCGCCGCTCTCAATTATCTTGTTAGCTATCCGGTTACGTGCTTTGCAACCACCTTGTCGCACAAACGCACGCCTCCGTATTGATGTGTTCGCGCACGTAAGCATTTGGTGTTTGGTATCGCTTGCGCGCTTGCCTCTCTCTCGTGTTTACACCCCCGTGAATTTTACGAAATATACACAACACGCGCGCGCGTGACACAACATTTTATTTTCGGATTATTACGGCCCTGAATCTCGTGAAATTCGAATACAAGCAACTTCCTGGAATGTCCCACGCTTTCTACCCCGCAGCGAGTACGTACGTAACGTACATTGTGGAATGCGTTCGAAACAACGCCGCATAAGAATGAGAGCGCGTGCTCGTGTGTGCGTTTACTCGAGTTAAAATGTTGCGCATACCGACGTCGAGAGAGAAGCAGCGATTAAACGTACGCGCGATTCTCGTGGCGCGCGTATGTTTATTCGTGTCCACGCAACATGTCCTTATTTATATATATATACAAAATCGATAGATTAGATATATTGTATGTATATAATTTATCGACCTATCTATTTTTCTATATAAAGATAATCTGTGTATTTAATTTAAATAATAATAATTCATAATAGAATATAAATAATATATATTTATATTATAATTTATATATATTTATATTGTATGTATGAACATATAGACAAATAGATAGATGTTTTCTCTTTCCAAAAATACCGTTTTTAATTGTTTATTATTACAAATTAATAACATATGTACCCAAAAATTCTAATGTTTTCTCTTGCCGCTCTTCTGATTCTTCTGACCGCGTTTTCTACCGTGTTTCTGACGTCTTTTTTCGAGCAGCTTGCGCGCTTTCAAAATTTGTTCAGGTCTCTTGAGCTCGTTCTTCGCTCTGAGTTTTTCCTTTAGTTTCTGATTGTGACGCGCCCAGTGTGTATTCGCTGTAGTTCGCACTGGAAACGTTGCAAAACAAATCGATGTAAAGATAGAAAACGTTTCAAAATCAAATATGAGAGAGAACAGAAAAAAATATTCGTGTGTGCAATTGGTGTGATCTTAGGAACTTACAAGCTTGGATCTGTGGTGACTCCTCTTCGCTATCGTCCTCGTTATCCTCATTGATCTTATTTTTTTCCTTCCACATGCTGTAACGATTTGTTTTGTACGTAGCGGGTATCCACACGCCTGATTCGGTACGTATTTTTTTCACCTTCGGTTCCTGCGCAAAACAAAATTTACATTAGTAGCAAACAAGTTCATAGTGTCTAAATGTTGTAGACAAAGAGAATTAAAACGTACATTGTTGATGGTAATTATCTTCTTCTTTTTCCGATCCCATTTCTTTATTTGCATTCGAAGTTTTTGCTCTTCTTCGTTGTCTGCTGTCAAATCCAGCTGTGCCTTTTCAGCCTCTGTCGCGAATGTGTTAATTGCCAAACTAAAAAAAAAAAAAGAACATAACAAAAGAAATTGAGAAAGAAAAATAATTAAAATCTCAAAGTTTGACATCAGATTCTTACCCATCTTCTGTATGCTTGTCTGGCGCGGAATAAGGTATGTAATATTCCTCGTCCCGCTTCGTCTGACGTTGTTTTTTCTTGGAAAGTTTGTATAAATCGTCACCTGTTCTCTTTTTTGGGAGCACTACTGTGCTAAATGCAGCGTTGATTTCTTCCGTATTGCTCGTTGGCAGATCAACTTTTTGTTTCGACGATTCTACGTACATAGAAGGTGAAAAAAAATTCAGCAATGTTCGTCGCGTGTACATAAAGCGATATATATTTTTTTTTCAATAACAATCACCTGACGACGCATTGCTTTCGACCTTACGTTCTTCTACCTTTCTGTGGAAGTCGCGAATAATGTCTCTGTGAAACTTTCGTTTCTCTTTCATCACCTGATAATCCACTGAGTGTGTCTTCGTGCCGATCTCAAATATCGTCTGTTGCACAGAACAGTTAAACTCAAAATACAACAAATATTCGTGAGATTACGTAATATTTGATAAAGACTGCATACTCACTCCCTGCGGCCTGTAATTTTTCATCTTCGCTATGATATCTTCAGCCGTATCGGAAAGTTCGGAATACTCCGGAAGAACTCCGGCGTCATGTATGTTGAACTCTTTGATTCTTTTGACGCTCTCCACCGAAGCGCCCGGTCGCGATTTGATGTACTTCTGGTAAGCGTTGCTGCACACTTGTCGCATATTTGTCTGAGAACATTTAAGAATACAAGTGATGCAAAAAACGTACGAGGATTGGCAGTTAATGCATTGTAAATAAAAAAACAAAACGAATGTTCATCACTCACGAGATCCGTAGAGGTGTTGTGCCAATTTATCAGCTCGGTTATTTCCTCTTCTATCATGGACTGCGGCATTTTGCCGATAGCAGACTCCATGTTTTCATCGGAACCGGTACTCGGCACTACCTTCAACGGTCTGCCGAGAAAGAGATGTAAATCCAGAAGATACGGATATTCGTCCGAGCTTACGATGTTGTAAGCAGTTCCGGTGCGTCCAGCTCGAGCGCATCGTCCTGAAAAATAACAAAATAAAAAATGAATTACGGTTACAACACTATTAATTCATATAATCTAAAAGAATCTATGAGTCAGTAAAGAAACAAAGCACTTGGTACTACGTACCCACTCTGTGTACGAAGAGCTTGGATTTCGCGGGAAAGTTGAAGTTGATCACGGAGTCCAGGTGCGGTATATCTATTCCTCTGGCGGCAATGTCTGTCACTACGAGAACCCTTGCCTTGCCGTTTTGAAACTTGGCGGCGTTTATTTTACGCGCGGCGGGATCCAGATTCGAGTAGATAAACGTATTCGAGATATCTGCCTTGTCCAAAATCTGCGCGCACAAATAACTTAGTTCGCGCAATTATTCGATTTTAAATTAATAATGCAATTTCAAAGTAATGCAAATTTATATTACTTGATGAATATACTCCACATGATGCATAGTTTCGGCGAATATAATTACTTGCGCCTTGGGTTTGATAATTCTCTTCAGTAAGCACAAAAGTACCGCCAATTTTTCTTCAGGACGGCACGTGATGAACGACAACGTCAACCCCTCGGGTAATTTACTCTCAACGTCCAATCGAATCAAAACTGGATCGCTCAGACCAGCTTTCGCGAAGTCTACCAAGATTTTAGGCAGAGTGGCGGAGAATAACAACGTTTGACGTGATTCCGGTAATCTGTTCACAATTTCCTGTATCTGTTCTCCAAAGCCCATCTCGAACAATCTACACAGTTGCTTCAATTTAACTCTGACAAACTTTTTCTTGCTCTCTCGATAAAATGGTCTTGAATATTTACTGATGTTGTTACCTATCAGCTTCGTCAAAGATGACATATTCCACATTCGTCAGTTGCAAATCCATTTCCACACATATGTGCAGAAATCTACCTGGAGTAGCTACAATGATATCAGGATTTCCGTGAATCACACTGAACTGATTGTCCATGCTGTCACCACCCAGTACCACCGCCGCTTTCAATCCTGTAAATCGCCCCAACTCTCTTATGAACTTCAGCGTTTGCAACGCCAGTTCACGCGTGGGTGAGAGTATCAAAGCGCGCGCGCCAGCTGTAGCTTGTCTTGCTTTGAGTTTTTCAAACAGAGGGATCAGAAAGCAAGCAGTCTTCCCGCTTCCTGTTCTAGCCATTGCTACCACATCTCTCCCCTCAAGAGCTAACGGTATGGTCTGTTAAATAATAAACCACAAGACCATTATAAATTCTATAAGTTACTTAATGTTCTTCATAGTTTAACAAATGTTTGCGTTATACCTTTCGTTGTATAGGTGTTGGTATCTTGTATCCTTTTTTGAGGATTCCTTTCAACACTGGAAAACTCAGAGCCATGGACTGAAATCCACTAGATTTCTTCAAAAAAACCTTCGGCTTCTTGATATTGGCGATCGCGTTATCGTCATTATCGCTAACCTCGTTCAGATCGGGAAACCCGACAAGATTCTCGTCTTTCATTGTGCCCAAGACTAAAACTTCAATAAAAGTAAACCACAGTTAGTAAAAAAACAAATAAACATATAAATGAATACATAAATATACATAAAAATGTGTCAGTGCAGTAGTCTCTCTCGTATGCGCACACAAACATCCAAATGTATTAAAAAAAAACAGATAAAGTTGTAATAAAACTTTAGAACGCATATTTGTTACAACATCAGAAACGATAAAGTACAAATCTTTAATAACAATCTGGAGATTCTTACTGAAATATCTCGCCAATAGGAATTGTCAAAAATCAATGCAAAACAATTTCAACATAACCTCAGATCTATTGTCACATTGGTCACATGTAGAACACGGCAATTAGCAATATTCAAATCAATTGATCGACTTCTGACAATGAATAACTTTTATTAGAGAGAAGTCACGCATTTTATCGCTTTTTCGCCTTGTTCGCTAGCGCCACGGTCATGAACATTGGCAACTACGTAGCTACGTCAACGAGCGGTTTGTCGGTATGTACGCACGCCTATGGTTCTATTCCGTCTCATTGAGAGAAGGAAAGAGAGAGAGAAAAAGAGAGGGAAAGAGAAGAGGAGATCTTGAGATCTGAGAGACGACTATGAATTCGGGCCTTAGAAAGTGGTGATATAAAGAAAAATGATCTTACGTTGCACGAGAAAGCAAGACGTGCGTTAAACAATCGAAATAGAGTGATAGTGTTTATTGCGCGGTTTATTATTGTTCAACGAACGGTGTACGGTGTTCAATATTGTTTGAACATTGAAAAAAAAAACGAAAAGAAAAATGTGCTTGACAACCAAGGACAAAAAGAGAATAATTAATCTGTATAGAGATCAGATTCTCGATTCTCCTTTGCACTTTGATCTTAGCATCGTTGCTGGAAAAAAAAGGACTTCGTCCTCAAATCTGAAAAACATGGCATTGTAATTCAAATGCTTGGCGTGTCGCAACAAAGTGCAACAACAGAAAACATATATAATTGTTGCAGAAAACAATTGTTCTCGCTTTCGTCAAGGGAACGCGACAGGGTATGACTTTGGTTTACTTACAATTATATGTTTTACATTATGCAAATATTTAGCTTATATTCTGTCGGCATTAATTTTCAATATCTTTGTGTAACTCTTATTGTTAACATACAAATATATATTTGTAAATATATATTTTATTCTTATCGTCCCTACATAAGTTTCTTTTAATTTATGTATTAAATTGAAAAGATATTAAGTGTAAAAGTGTGCAAGAAGTTTGAAAGAAAAAAAATGACAAATGGCCGCGTTCAGCAATACAATTGCTTAGTTGTCGTCTTGTCAACATTTCTAAAAGTAAAAGCCAATCACGTTTGATTGCCACATAGCAGCTTGTTCTGCTGAACGCAGCAAGCAACAAAGATAGGAAGTCAAGTGATGCTGATTGGTTGGATAATGCACAAACGCGCATGCTCATATTTGCGCTACTACGCAAATGGTGACCTTGCACGTGACTTAACTTTCTTGTGGATCAGGCATGATATAATAAACAAGCATAAATTACTAAATGAGACAAGAGGGGGTAATGAAAATATGTGCCGGCAAGAGGTAGCGAAGGTGGGAGTAGTTGCACATGCGAATGCCAGTTCACGTGGAGGACCCATGGAAAGATACTGAAAAACAAATAGTCGCATAGACTATCGTGGATTGTCCAGGATAGTCTATTCGGTTGCTTCAATAACCTTTAAAGTCGGTCCACCTTATCGTTCTGTCTCAGTACTGGGCCAACGTTTACTTCGACACGTACGCCGTTTCAACTATTCATTAGCTCTTCAAAGCTTTTAGACTGTTTATTGTTTAGTTGTAAATTGTGACTAACATTAAGTCACATTACTTTAAGTCTAAAGTTCTGACTAAGACAAGTAATAATTTTCTTTAGTTGGTCGTGTGTGTTATTTAATATTTTATTGGCGGTTACGGATCTATTGGCTAGAAACATGACAGCTGCAGAGAATACCAAGCCTTTTTACTTCTCTCTAAGTGGCAACCCCGAAGAAGATGAGGTAAATATATTAATTGTTAATTGTTGTTGACTTGTTTTAAGTGTGGTGCAGAAGTGACTTTGTGATAAGATAAAATAAATAGTAACATCAAAAATAGATGTGTTCTTCCTTCTGACAGTAAAGAGCTTAAACATATGCTATCTTAAATGTATATTATCTTTTCCAGAAATTGTTGGAACCAATCAAATATATTCTTCAAATCCCTGGTAAACAGATAAGAGCAAAATTAGCCAAAGCCTTCAATTACTGGTTAAAAATATCAGAAACCCAACTTCAAACTATTGATGAGATAGTAAACATGCTCCACAATTCGAGTCTCATGTAAGTTTCTTTATGTTTTGCTTCAGCAATTAAAATTCTTTCGCTTCAACATTTTTCTTAGCTACTTGCATGTCTCTCTAATTATTATAATGCTTTTTTTTTTACTTCTGAATTGATCTGTGTACATAACTCGGTATTGTTTAGATCTTTAGATGTAAACCATCAGATAGTGATGAGATTTTTTTTACATAATGCTATTCAATATCAATGATATGTACAAAAGTGTGTATAAATTGCACACACACACACATGATAAGTTTATGACAGTTTATTTACTCTTGTCCACGTGCGAATTGAGGTTGCGAACATCGAAGTTCATAAAAGAGTTGGGGCAATATACAGGAGTATTAAGTTTATAAACTCAATCTTATTATAGATATTATATTTTATACATAAATTTATTATATATTATATATATTTTATCATATAATTTTATTATTTAATGCAATCGAAGAACGTTATCAACACTGTTGTGTATCATTCTATTTTCGTTTTATATCTGATGATAAAGATAATCTAAGAAACAAGTTTTACTAAATATGAGTCTGAAAACACTTGGTAGCGTATATGCAGATTGACATAGAGAGATATTAGTAGAAGTCTGTTAACCAGTTTTTTTATGCCAATGTTTGTTTACACCGGAAGCTAATTTTAGAGCACCGTAACAAATATGTTGATTTACATAGCGGCTCCGTTTTTTGAGCTGGTCAGTGGGGCGTAAAAATTGATCGTTTTTCTCATTGTTACTTAAACATAATGATGAAACAGACTATTATGTCTTAAGTGAGAAATCGTTTTGTCGTAATTGAATATAAATTTGATTCTTTCGTCAGCATTTTTGTCGTATTGTCGAATTATGACATTCAAAAGCAAAAATGTTTTCATATCTTTTGAAATCAGTATGTTTCAATCAGTAATTTCAATGTTAACATTAGGTATTCTAATGTTACTGTAATCTAATGCAATCATTTGTGTTGCAATTCTCTATTACAAATTATAATCAGTTAACTTTACGTATATATAATATACGATGCTGTGTATATGTAATATACGGATGCTATTTCTATCTTATATCATATATTTGTCATATTATTCATGCACTGCTAATAAAAATCACTTGGGTATGTTGTATATCATAAATACGTAATCAATTTTCTCACATTTTTTATCTTCTCTGAAAGCTTTGTAAAAAAAAAATTCTATTTTATATTTTATTTATTCATGCAGATTCACTTTTTTGCGCTTGCACACATCCCACTCCAGTTACGTAACATTCTGCATCATGAAACTGAATTTATATTTAATCCATTTTGCGGATATTGTAAATTTTTATAACGCTGTGTGTTTAGAATTGACGATATTCAGGATAATTCCATTTTAAGAAGAAGTATACCCGTTGCTCATTCCGTTTACGGAATCCCTGGCGCGATCAGTGCCGCAAATTATATATTATTTATTGTCTTAGAAAGAGTTATTAATTTACAAAATCCTGCGGTGAGTATTCACGGCATAAGTAGTTTTACTCCATAATTAGTCTATAATTTTGAGGAGCTTGGTTTGTATTTTTTTTTTAATCAGGCAATAGCAGTGTTTTCGGAACAATTGCTGGAACTTCACAGAGGACAGGGAATGGACATATTTTGGAGAGACAATCTCACCTGTCCAACTGAGGAAGAATATAAGATTATGACAAGAAGAAGTAAGTTTTTCTAACTTAACTTCTCTCTATATATATTTCTCTTATATGTATTTCTTTATTGTATAAGAAAAGGCATGACAATCGTTAATCCTTACAGAAACCGGTGGTCTCTTTAATTTGGCAATACAATTAATGAAACTCTTCTCAACCTGCGATGAAGACTTTTCATCGCTAATAGGTACTTTGGGATTGTATTTTCAAATACGCGACGATTATTGTAACTTGTGTCATGGTGAGGTAAGTGACAATTGTGAGAGTGTTCCGAGTAATTCAGATAAAATGTTTATCGAGATGCGAGATGGTTAATAATAAAATCAATCATTTCATTCAAATAATAGTAGTGACGTAGTATTGAATAATAATGTGATTTAACGCTGTTTTCGATACTGTGCGTGCGTCAGTAAACGCATATTTGTGATTCATAATTTATAATTTGTCGCAAAAAATGATGCTGACATTTTGACTGTATAAGTTTCTTACATTTCTTTTTCTCATCGCAGGTTTGTCGATTCAAATGACTTCGTGCTGTTATTAATTTCGTGATCTTTTGTTTTTTTTTAAAGATCCGTAAAAAAACGTCCTTTACTTTTTTGTCTGTGTTCATGTTGAAATATACTGAGATAAGTTGTTCTGAAAATCTGATTGATAAGAGCCAGATATCGGTATAATACGTAACAGTGATGAAACATGGAAGAATTAAATGACTCATGAAGACGAGAATGATTATGCTAACATTTTTCTAACCTTGTGAATAATATTTTTTCGGATCTTGTGTTAGTAAAAGATACTATTTTATTTTACAAAGAATGAAATCTATTAATATTTAATAGAAATTTATGAATGATTAATAATTTATACTTTTATCGCAAAAAATGATTTTGTTGACATTTGTATAAGTGTCTTACATTTTTTTTTATCGCGGATTTTTTCAATTCCAATGACTTCGTGCTAATCGAGTTTCTTTTTTTAAAGAAATTTACAGAAACGTTCTTCCATTTTTTATCTGTTGTGTTTTTGTTGCAGTATACCGAAAATAAAAGTTTTTGCGAAGATCTGACCGAAGGAAAATTCAGCTTTCCGATTATTCACGCAATCAAATCTAATCCCAACGATAGACAAATAATAAGTATCCTTTCGACAAACGACGATTTAAAATAGTTTAACAAATAATTTATCTAGCAACTGTACACACGTGCTCGTACAAGTAAAAATTTCTTTGTTATTTTTAACTTTTACAAAGTAGACTCTGTAAAAGTTAAAAATATTGAATTTCTAATCAATTTATCCGCGAGTTTCTCTTTACACTTCTCTTTTTTTTTTATCCTCTTGCACACAACTTTCCTTAATCATACAACGAAGATATTTTAAGACAACGGACAAAGGACATTGAGGTCAAACGTTACTGCGTTAAATTACTAGAGAAATCTGGCTCTTTTAAATACACAAAAGAAGTGCTTTTAGATTTGGATGCAAAAGCGAGAGCCGAAATCGAGCGTTTAGGTGGAAATCCGTTTTTGGTGAAGATACTGGACGAGCTCAAAAACTGGGATACCAAAGAAGTGCCTAAGAATCCCCTGACTGGAACATTTTGAACCCAAAGATACGCTATGTTTATATATATACATATATATAGATATTTACTACACGAAACCTCAAAAATATTGGAGAAATGCTAACTTGAAAGTGATAAACGGTATCGGTCTTCGTCATCGGTGAAGGCAAACGGTCAACAAGTAACAAGAAAAGTATTGCTCTTCTCATTGATACAAAAATAAAGTAAATATGTATATAACATACATATATTTTGGTGAAAGATACGCAATGAATTAGAATATTTATTAGTACCCTATAACATTTGTATACAATAGTCCATCATACAGTAATTTATTGAATACAATATATCGCTGTATATTTGAGATTTATTTTGTACATTAATACATTGTACATTTGTACCTTTCTCTGTTACATTCCGAAATACATGATGCATCAAGATTATCTGCGACTAATGGATATTTACCCTAAGAAAAATATTCCCGTGCACATTCTCGTTCCCTTAGACGAGTGCACGAGTGATCGAGTTTTTTTCTCATTGTTACATACACGCACACGCACACACACTTGCAATTATCAATGATTAGCGATCTCTTACAAAAAATCGCTCTCTTAACTCTCGAATTTGCCAAATCTTTTGCTATGATTCTCTTATTCGTTCCTCCGATTCGTACCGAGTAAAAGGCGTAATTACTTTAATCTCACACGTTCTTCTTTTTTTCTTTTCATGTTCATCCTTTATCACATGCGGGATTATTGACATCCGATCTCTCCCGACTCCCTTAACACAGAACAAGATCGAATCGGAGATTCTCCCGGTCCGTCATCAAAAACTAAGACAACGTGGCGATTTGACACGTCTTCTGTTCAAATTCGCTGTCCTCGTCGGATTCGCTGGCCCACGAGGGCCGTTGCTCGTGTCATATCTCGCCGTCGCTATCTCCCGGACAACGACCTGATCCCGACACGTTGTCGAAGACTTCCGTCACCTTAACAAAAAAAATCCCCCAGACACAATGACTCATGGAATTTAAAAAACACATAAAAGACATTTATGACCGGTAAACATATGCAAAATGGAAAAACTGCAGTAAATTGAAAAAAATTAAAAAAAAAGACGCCAGCGCGGCCTCAAAAATATATTCACCAAGACCTCCTCGAAGCGATCGTAATTCTCCGGTCTGGAGTTCAAGAGGCTCTCGCCGACCGAGTCTGCGTTGACTCTCGATTGACAGGACTCTCGCCACTCTAGCGTGCTCGATACAATATGCAGCACGGACAGTACCGCCAACATGCCGGCTGTGAACGTGCATGTGTGTGTAGAAGAGTTCAGGGAAAAAATAAAAATAAAATAAAAAAAAAAAAGAAGAAAAAAGTTTTATGGAGAAGAAGTGCGCGCTCTCACCCGCAACGTAGGACAACCAGAGTCTGTTGGGTTCCCACGCTAGGATGCAGGACAACGGTAGGTAGAACAACGCTCTCCGCCAGCCCCAAGTGGCAATCAGGGTGTTGGACCAACAACGTAGACAAAGAGACTCATCGTTCCTGGAAAAAAAAAAATCACACAACATCGTCTCTTCCTCCCGTCTGTGCGTAATACAAAATTACGAAAATTACTGCGTGAGATTAATTCCAAAATATAAAGCGTTACATTAATGTCCGTAAAATTAGACCGTTACGCACGCGAATAATGCAATTTTCAAATTTCCACGATGAGAAAATTCCGCGCGCGGAAATTAGATCGACAAGGAGATTGTCACGAGGCAAGAATTTGCCGGAGCCCTGAAATTATCAGAGAAATTTCCGCGAAGGTAGGCGATATAATTACTGATCAATCCGGAATTACTGACTTACGAAATTGGAAGCCGTGATTGACGTCAATTTGCTTGATCGGATCTCGCAAGGACAATTAATTCACCGGGGGGAAAATACAAGAGTGAAAATTTGCGATAGGCTTTAAATTGAAAAAGAGAACGTCTTTTATATCAAATAAGTAATTAAGAAAAAAATTCATTACTCAGTTTTAATTACGCGTTGAATTTGATTGTAAAAGTGTTCCCAACAGATCGGACGGACTTTGCCGCGCGACAAATAATT
>QVOA01004359.1:0-31835 GCA_014825685.1 Pseudomyrmex cubaensis | reverse complement strand
GGTAAAAGCGCTTTTACCTCATAGAGCCATTATCTCAAGAAGAGAAACTTACAAGTTTATGCTTCTTTTTACCGACAGAGAGCTTTAATTTCCCATCCTTAAAATCATCTAAGCCAATTAAATAATTTTCGTCAGAAATCGCCACATCATTCAATCTTGCGCCTCCCCCACGAATAAGGCGCCGCGCTTCTCCACCTGTATTAACAAGACACGCCTCTGTTAACAATTTAAAGGCTGGAAGCTTTGCTTCAAATAAAGATTTTGGCAAAGTGACTTCTGGTAAAGACATATCATCACCCAAACCACCATTTTCAAAAAGGGTCTTGGCCGTCTCTTCTGCCTCTAAAGCCTTCTCTCTTCCATGGCAAATTTCTGTTGCACATGTTGCAAGAATCTTCTTTGCTTCATTGATTTCAGCGCCCTCTAAAGCCCCTAAACGTTCACATTCTTCAACATCAAGATCTGTAAACATTTTAAGAAAACGCCCAACATCAGCATCTTCAGTATTGCGCCAAAATTGCCAATAATCAAAAACAGATAATTTCTCAGCACGTACCCAACGTGCCCCTTGTGCAGACTTACCCATTTTTGCACCAGAAGCAGTCGTTACAAGCGGTGTTGTAAGACCAAAAATCTGAGCGCGATCTGTACGACGTGCTAAATCAATGCCTGAAACAATATTGCCCCATTGATCAGAGCCCCCCATTTGCAAAATAGCACCATGGGAGCGATGCAACTCACGAAAATCATAAGCCTGCAAAATAGAATAATTAAATTCTAAAAATGTCAGACCCTGTTCACGATCAAGGCGCTGCTTCACACTCTCAAAAGAAAGCATGCGGCTAATGGAAAAATGTCCTCCCACATCACGCAAAAGATCAAGATAAGAAAGCTTCCCTAGCCAATCATTATTATTAACAAGAATCGGACCATTCTCTTCAAAATTAAGAAATTGGCGTAATGATTTCTCTATACCTTCAATATTATGCGCAATCTTCTCATCATTCATCAAGCTTCGTGCTTCATCACGAAAAGAAGGATCGCCGATCTTCGCTGTTCCTCCGCCTAAAAGGGCAATCGGACGATGGCCATATTTTTGCAGCAAGCGCAACATCATAATAGAGAGCGCATTACCAACATGAAGAGAATCAGCTGTTGGATCAAAACCAACATAGGCCACAATCGGGCCTTCCATCATTTTAGCATCAAGCGCTTCAATATCTGTGCATTGAAACACCATGCCGCGCGCATATGCCTCTTTTAAAAAAGGACTTTTAACATTAACATTATCACTAACATTATCAATGGACATTTATTCTTGTCCTTTCTTGAACTTAAATATTCAATAATTCTTCAATCAATTCTGCCACTTAGCTCGCAACTTGATGACGACGCTTAAAGCCTGCTTGGCGCTCTCTTACATGATCTTCTAAAGCATTGGCAATTTCATCAGCATGTTGTGCAAAAACATGATCAGCAGATTCAATAAGACGATAATCGACTTCTACATTCTTCTGCGTATTTAATTTTTCAACGAGCTTACTGATATTATATTCAGGTGCAAGCGTATCTTTCCCGCCCGCAATCATCAAACCACTACAAGGACATGGGGCTAAAAAGCCAAAATCATACCCATTTGGTGGCGGCGATGCAGGCGGGGCAATACTAATCCATCCACTAATTTCCGGGCGGCGCATCAAAAGCTGCATTCCAACAAATGCACCAAAAGAATAGCCTGCAATCCATAATTCTGAAGAATGTGGATTAACCATTTGCATCCAATCTAATGCAGCAGCAGCATCAGAAATCTCACCAATGCCACCATCATAACGCCCTTGCGAACGCCCAACACCACGCGAATTATAACGCATGACAGAAAAACCCATCTCTTGGAAACGGCGATACATCGTATAGGTGATGCGGTTATTCATTGTTCCTCCATGAAGAGGATGTGGATGAAGAACCAAAGCTAAAGGTGCCCCTGGAACATCTGAATGGTGATAACGACCTTCAAGACGCCCATCTGGGCCAGCAAACATCACTTCAGGCATAAATCTCTCTATAATAAAACGCTCTAAGAGTACTCTACAAATAAAGAACACTCCTAAAAAACCGTATATCAAAGCAGAATAAGGGTCTGCCTTTCCCGTCAATAAATTACCACCACTTCTAAAAGGTCAAACCTTTCTAAAGGGTTTATCTATTGTGTATAGAAGGTTAAAATATCAAAATTCCACAAAAATCGACTCACTTTTTTTATTAATTTCTTCTAAACTTGTATATATTAGGGTTTCTTTAAGCAATATTCTTATTTTTCAAACACTTACTCTAAAATATTTATTTAAGAGACTCCAAAACAATGTCGATATCCCCTCATCCACTTTATCTTGATGCAAATGCCACTGAAATTATTCGCCCTTCAGCAAAAGAAGCTGTAATTAAGACCTTAGAAGAAGCAGGCAACCCCTCTTCTACGCATTATTATGGCAGAAAAGCGCGGCGAATTTTAGAAGATGCACGCTATAATATTACGCATTATTTTCAAAGAGAAGCTGATTGCTGTATCTTTACCTCAGGCGGAACTGAAGCTGATATTCTTGCACTTCATGCTTTTGCCCATAGCCAAGGGCGTGAAATTTTTATCGGTGCAACAGAACATGACGCCATTAGAAGCTCTGCACCAAATGCAACCATCATCGCTGTTGAAAATGATGGTCTTATCTCTTTAGAGCATCTTAAAAAGCTTCTTCTCTCGAAGAAATGGGATAAATCAGGTCAAAATGCCCCCCTCCCCCCCCTTATTTGCATTATGGCTGCAAATAATGAAACAGGAATCCTCTCCCCCCTTAAAGAAATTGCTGAAATTTGTGAAGAATTTGACGCCCCTCTTCATATTGATGCTGTGCAATCAATGGGGCGCATGCCTCTTCCATTAGAACATTTAAAAAAAGCAAGCTTTGCAATTTCAGGCCATAAAATGGGCGGTATCAAAGGTGCTGGCGCACTCATTCTTACCCATGATCATCCGCTCTCCCCTCTTATCTTAGGCGGTGGGCAAGAACGTGGACGCCGTGGCGGCACACCTGCACTCCCTGCTATTAGCGCCATGAGTGCTGCTTTGCTAGAAAGCACATCACAAAATTGGGACGATATCAAACATTTACGCATATTATTAGAAGAAAAACTCATCATCTCTGGAGCAAAAATTATTGGGCAAACAAGCCCAAGGCTCCCTAATACAATTTGTGCGATTCTTCCTTCTATCGCTGCACAAATACAACTCATGACCCTTGACCTTGCGGGCTTTTGTGTTTCTGCAGGATCCGCCTGCTCTTCTGGAAAAATAAACCCTTCTCATGTTTTAACTGCTATGGGATTAGGGGCGCAAGCCGCGCAAGCTATTCGTATTTCTCTCCCTTGGTCTATTCAAAAAGAAGCTCTTGAAGATTTCGCCAAGGCCTACAATATCATGGCAACAACCCTTTTAAAAAAAACATAGACTTGCGTCATTCTTTAGGAAAATATAGTCAAAGAAACTATAATTTAATTTGTCTATAATTATGAAAAATCAGGAAAGGATACTCAATGCCTCATATGACTTTTATTGAACCAGATGGAACACGCCGTGAAGTCGAAGCAAAAAACGGTCTTTCTATCTTAGAGATCGCCCATGAACATGATATTGACCTTGAAGGTGCTTGCGAAGGCTCTCTCGCCTGTGCGACCTGCCATGTTATTATTGATCCTCAATGGGCTGATAAACTTGCAGAAGCCAGCGATGATGAAGAAGATATGCTTGATCTTGCTTTTGGTCTTGAAAAAACATCACGCTTAGGCTGCCAAATCATTATGAGCGATGAACTTGATGGTCTTGTCGTACGGCTTCCTAAAGCTGGCTAATATCTTCGTTAAATAATTTTAAAGATTGAGAGTTCCTATGCGCATTCTTGTCGCGATGTCTGGTGGCGTTGATAGCTCTGTTGTTGCTGCTTTACTCAAAAAAGAAGGACATGATGTCATAGGAGCAACGCTTCAACTTTATGATTATCGTGGTCCTGTAAAATCTGGTGCTTGTTGTGCAGGGCGCGATATTATGGATGCACGTGCTGTCGCTGATCAAATGGGGTTTCCGCATTATGTTATTGATGCAGAAAGTCGTTTTCGTGAAAGTGTTATCGAAAATTTTGCCGATTCTTATGCGCGTGGTGAAACACCAGTGCCCTGCGTTGCTTGTAATCAAGGTGTAAAATTTACAGATCTCCTCGGCATGGCGCGCGATCTCCAATGTGATGCTATGGCAACAGGGCATTATGTTCGCCGTATCGAAGGTAAAACAGGTGTTGAACTTCATCGCCCTATTGATACAAGCCGTGACCAATCTTGGTTTTTATTTGCAACCACACGCGAACAACTTGAATTTTTACGCTTCCCCCTTGGAGAGATGCCCGATAAAGAACATGTCCGTCATCTTGCAAAAGAACTCGGCTTAAATATTGCCAAAAAACCAGATAGCCAAGATATTTGCTTTGTCACAAATGGCTCTTATGCTGAACTTGTTGAAAAAATGCGTCCAGAGATTCAAGGCGCAGGTGATATTATTGACCAAAATGGGAAAATTATTGGGCGTCATGAAGGTGTTAGCCGCTATACAGTGGGACAAAGCAAAAAGCTAGGCGATATCCATACAAGCACAGGCGAACGCCAAGTTGTTACAAAAATTGATGTGAAAACACGCCGCATTACAGTCGGCCCGCGCGCCTCTCTTGCAACAAATGAGCAATGCCGACATATTATTATCAGAGATGTCAATTGGCTCATTGATAATAAAGAAACAATAGAATGCGGCGTTCAACTCCGTGCACGTGAAGAATTAAGACATGCCCGCATTCGCCCATTAGAAGGCAATCGTGCTGAAGTAACCCTATCGCAGCCCGCACTTTCCGCCCCTGGTCAAGCTTGTGTTTTCTATGATGGCACGCGCATTCTTGGCGGTGGCTTTATCCTCTCAACAGACAACATTGATAGTAGTTTAATAGAAAGATCGTCAATTTCAAAATAAAATCAACATAAAGAAACGAAAAAGAAACGAAGAGGATAGACAGAAAGTTTTTTTCATGGTGAGGTTAAAAAATACAAGGAATTATGAAAATTAGAAGGTGTCACTATGGCGTATTTTACAAATTATTTTCCTCATATCCCAACACGTTCCTCCCTTCGTCAAACTATCACACATCATACGCGCCATAGTGAAGAGGAGATTATTAACCAACTTCTTCCCCTAGCAGAACTTACCGAAGCAGAAGCACAAAGCGCCCATTCCATGGGGCGTGCGCTTGCATATGCCCTTAGAGAACAACATCAACCAGGCATTGTTGAACGTCTTGTGCAAGAATTTAGCCTAGCCTCCGATGAAGGTGTTGCTTTGATGAGTTTAGCTGAAGCTCTTTTAAGAACACCTGACGCGCCAACACGTGACGACTTAATTCGTGACCAAATTTCTTTTGGTGATTGGCTCTCTCATTCTGGGCAAGGAAAAGGGCTTATCATTAATGCCTCTTCATGGGGGCTTAATATCACACAAAAAATCATTGATCGTTCTGAACGTGTTGGTGCTGTAAAATCACTTATTCAACGTTATGGTGAACCAGTTATTCGCCGTGCTGTGCAATATGTTATGCAAATTATGGGCAAACAATTTGTCCTTGGTGAAACAATCAATAAAGCACTCGAAAATTCACAAAATCGGCTCCAAACAGGCTTCACCTATTCTTACGATATGCTTGGTGAAGCAGCATTAAGCCAAGAAGATGCCGAACATTATCTTGCCGCCTACCATCTTGCGCTCGAATCTATTGGCCAACATGCTAAAAGAGCAAATAAATCTAATATTTATGAACGCTCCGGGCTTTCGATTAAACTTTCCGCCCTCCATCCACGCTATCACTATAGCCAAAGAGAGCGTGTCATTAAAGAACTCTACCCTCTTATTAAAAATCTTGCTCTAAGAGCGGCACATTATGATATTGGTCTTACAATTGATGCTGAAGAAAGCGAACGTCTAGAGCTTTCACTCGATCTGCTTGAAATGCTTTGCCATGAAGACGCACTCACTCATTGGCAGGGCTTAGGTTTTGTTGTGCAGGCCTATGGCAAGCGCGCTTCTTTTGTTCTTGATTATCTTATTGATCTTGCAAAAAATACCAAACATCGGCTTATGATTCGCCTTGTTAAAGGCGCTTATTGGGATAGTGAAATCAAAAAAGCACAAATTGACTCGCAAGATGACTTTCCTGTTTTCACACGTAAATCCCATACAGATGTGAGTTATCTTGCTTGTGCAAGAAAACTTCTTGAAGCATCAGAATTTATTTTTCCACAATTTGCGACCCATAATGCGGGTACTGTTGCAACTATTTACCATATGGCGGAAAAATATTTCCCTAAAGGTTTCAAAATTGGCGATTATGAGTTCCAAGGTCTCCATGGTATGGGAGAAGGGCTTTATGATCGCATCATCGGTATCAGTAATTATAACCGCCCATGCCGCCTTTATGCCCCAGTTGGCACCTATGAAACATTACTCGCCTATCTGGTCAGACGTTTACTTGAAAATGGCGCCAATTCTTCTTTTGTGAATCTCTTAGGTGATAAAAATATCCCTCTTGAGCGCCTTATTGAAAGCCCTATAACACAGACACGCGCCTTCCAACCTATTGGCAGCCCTCATCCATTAATAAAAAAACCACTCAATCTTTTTGACAAAGATCGGGTAAATTCAAAAGGCATGGATCTCAATAATGAACACACTCTAAACACGCTTAAAAATTCTTTAGAAGCTGTATCACCCTCTTTTAACGCCCATCCTCTTGTTCCAAAATATAAAGAAAAAGGCACCCCTCACCTCATCTATAATCCTGCCGATAAAAAAGATCTTGTTGGTCAAGTGCTTTATGCAACAGAAAAGACCGTCTCTGCTGCGCTAGATATTTCTGAAAAACATCTTGGTCAATGGGCTGCTTTTAGCCCAACAGAGCGGGCAAAGATTTTACAAAAAGCAGCAAACCTCCTGGAAGAAAGATATATTTTTTTCATAGCTCTTACCGTGCGCGAAGCAGGGAAAACCTATGGAAATGCTATTTCTGAAATCAGAGAAGCAGTCGATTTCCTTCGCTATTATGCCTATGAAATTGAGACAAATTTCAATAATGATACCCACCTCCCTCTTGGACATATTATCTGTATCAGCCCTTGGAATTTCCCCCTTGCAATTTTTATCGGACAAATTGCAACAGCCCTCGCTGCAGGCAATCATGTTCTTGCAAAACCTGCTGAAGAAACACCCCTCATCGCTTTTGAGGCTGTAAAACTCCTTCATGAAGCAGGTGTTCCTGAATATGCCCTTCAATATCTCCCAGGAGAGGGCAATATTGGTGCAGCTCTTGTCGCAGACTTACGCATTAGCGGCGTTATGTTCACAGGCTCCACACAAGTAGCACAATTAATCGCCAAGCAACTTTCAGGGCGTTTAGGCAAAAATAACCAGCCAATTCCTCTTGTTGCAGAAACTGGCGGGCAAAATGCAATGATCGTTGATTCAACAGCCCTTCCAGAACAAGCAGTGATTGATATTCTCTCCTCTGCCTTTGATAGTGCAGGGCAACGTTGCTCAGCGTTACGCCTTCTTTGTATTCAAGATGATGCGATCCCGCGCATTCTTCCTCTTCTTAAAGGAGCAATGGCAGAATTAAAAATTGGCAATCCTGCAGCGCTTCAAACCGATATTGGCCCTGTTATCTCTTCACAAGCACAAAAGATCATCAAAGATTACATACAAAAATTAAAAGATAAAAAGCATAAAATTTCATCACTTGCTCTACCAGAAGATATTGAACAAGCAGGATATTTTGTTGCACCGACACTGATTGAGATTCATTCTTTAGATGATCTGGAACATGAAGTATTTGGCCCTGTCTTACATATTCTTCGCTATCCACGCCGTGGCTTAAAAGAGCTAATTAAAAATATTAACGCAACAGGATACGGGCTTACTTTTGGCGTTCATAGTCGCCTTTCTTCTAATATTTCATATCTCATTGATCATATTCATGCTGGGAATATTTACGTTAATCGTAATATTGTTGGCGCTGTGGTTGGTGTGCAACCTTTTGGTGGAAATGGTCTTTCAGGAACAGGGCCTAAAGCGGGCGGTCCATTTGCTATTCGCCGTCAACTCGCACAAGCACCACAAACACCCCTTGCAAAACAAGGCAGCACCCTGCCCAATATGGCGCGTTCATGGCTTTTATGGCTTGGCGTTGATAATCAAACACTTGTCAATGAAGTCACGCCTTGGATAGAACATGGGCTCCTTGGTTTAGAAAAAGAAATGCCTTCCCCTGTTGGAGAGCAAAATCTTTATATCCTTAAACCACGTGGCAGAATTCTTCTCCTTGCAGAAACAGAACTAGGACTTAAAAAGATCATTAGCTACGCTTTAAGCTGTGGCAATCATGCGGTTATTCTTTGTTCTGATGAGGTTTGGGCGTGCTTGCATACAATGTCTGATGTCTTAAAAACAAGCATCAAACGTGCAGCCAATAAAGAAGATATATATTCTACCTCTCTTATTCTTGCAGAAAATAATCATGAGACCCTATGGAGCATCTTTAACGATCTCCTCTCATCACCAGAACAAGCCATTCCATTGGTCTATATCGCTGACTCTCAAACTTTAAGACCAGAAATGCTCTTAGAAGAACAGCTTATCAGCACCAATATCGCAGCATCAGGAGGAAATGCAAAATTAATGGCAATGATCTAAATTTTCTAAAATTGCCTCTTCTAAAATGAAGCATAAAAAAACCACGCTTATGCGTGGTTTTTTTAATATGTCACCTAAGGTATATCACCTAAGGTATGTCACGTAAGGATTAAATTTACGCAAAAATAAAATTACTTATCCTTATTAAGATCCTTATTAAGACCAACGCCACCTCTTGGACGAAGTGGTGGAAGATTCTCGCCCGTTACAGCATAAAAAACACGTTCTGCAATATTTGTAGCATGATCCCCAACACGCTCAAGATTTTTCGCAATAAAGAGCAATTCTGTACATGGACGAATATTTCTTGGATCTTCCATCATATATGTCACAAGTTCACGGAAAAGCGCTGTATAATGTTCATCAACACCACGATCTGCATGCCAAACTTCCATCGCACGATTCGAATCTTGCTCCACTAATGCCTGTACTGTTCTTTGTAAATTCTCAATTACAAGCCGCCCCATACTTAAAAGACCAGCAAGAGATACTTTTCCTTGTTCAGAAGCCACTTTCATCGATTTACGTGCAATTGATGCTGCATAATCGCCAATACGCTCCAGATCACCTGTTACCTTTAATGCAGCAACAATTTCACGCAAATCCCCCCCCATCGGGCTACGAAGTGCAAGCATACGAATAGCAAGCCCTTCAACTTCACGCTCAAATTCATCAACCTCAGGATCAAGCCTTCCAGCTTCCTCTGCGGCCTGTTCATCATGTTCAGCAATTGCAACAAGAGCGAGAGAGACTTGCTTCTCTACCAAAGCGCCCATTTGCGCCATTAAAGAACGAAGCTGATCGAGCTCTTGCTCATAACTTTTAACTGTATGTGATCCTAAAGGCATAATTTTTATCCAAACCTACCAGTAATATAATCTTGTGTTTGCTTTTGTCGCGGATTAGTAAAAATACGATCAGCAGTATCAACTTCAATCAATCGCCCCATATAGAAAAATGCGACACGATCAGCACAACGCGCCGCTTGCTGCATATTATGGGTTACAATAGCTATCGTAAATTCTTCCTTTAACTCATCTAATAATTCTTCAATACGCGCGGTCGAAATCGGATCTAGTGCTGAAGTGGGCTCATCTAATAAAAGTACCTCAGGATGTGTTGCAATACTCCTGGCAATACAGAGACGTTGCTGCTGCCCACCAGAAAGCCCCGAAGCTGGTGCTTTTAATCTATCTCTTACCTCACTCCATAAAGCCACGCGCGTCAATACATCTTGAACACGTTCATCCATATCAACTTTGCTAATCCTCTCATGAAGCTTCACCCCAAAAGCGATATTATCATAAATCGACATAGGAAATGGTGTCGGCTTTTGAAAGACCATACCAACACGTGCACGAAGCATATCCAAATTCACATTATTTTCTAAGATATTCATGCCATCGAAGAAAACTTCGCCCGTTGCACGCTGCCCAGGATAAAGATCATACATACGATTAAAAATACGTAATAATGTTGATTTACCACATCCTGAAGGACCAATCATTGCCGTGACTTGCTTAGCAGGAAAATCGAGCGAAATATCATGTAAAGCATGATGCGCCCCATAATAGAAATTTAATTCCCGCACTGATAAAGCCGCTTCAATATTATTCACACTATCAGGCGACATATTAGGAACATGCAAGCTCATGAGTCATTCCTCACTTTTAATGACGGGACGAAAGCCGTACTAAAATATTAATAAATAAAACGCCGATTGTAATAAGCAGCGCCCCTGACCATGCAAGCTGTACCCAATCATCATAAGAGGCACCCGCATATTGATAAATCGCCACAGGAAGACTCGCCATCGGTTTATCAAGACGTAAAGACCAAGTTTGACTTCCTAAAGAGGTAAAAAGAAGCGGTGCTGTCTCGCCCCCCATACGGGCTAAAGCAAGTAAAATCCCTGTCATCACGCCTTTTTTTGCTGAGCGTAAACATAAAAATATAATCACGCGCCAACGTGGTGCACCAAGCCCCGCCCCTGCTTCTCTCATGGCTGTTGGTACTAAAAGAAGCATATCTTCTGTTGTACGAATAATCACAGGAACAGCCAAAATCGCAAGCGCTACAGAGCCTGCCCAACCAGAGAAATGCCCAAATGGCTCAACAAGCAATTGATAGACAAAAAGCCCAACTAAAATAGAAGGAACAGACATTAAAATATTAGAGACAAATCTTACAATAGCAGCAAATTTATTCTTCTTTCCACCATATTCCGCTAAATATATCCCACAAGCTAAACCAAGGGGTGCTGCCATTAAAAGGGCTAATCCTGTCTGAATAATACTTCCTAAAATCGCATTACCCAAACCACCACCACTTCCAGGAGGCCCCATAGAATGAAAGAAAGTCGTCAAAGATAATCCTGCAATACCATGGCTTAGCAGCATCCAAAAAATTGATAACAAAACACATAGTAAAATAATTGCAGCACTATGACTTAGGAAAGTCGCAATACGGTCACACCACCAACGGCGCGCCGCTTTACCATCAACTTGCCAACGTGAGGAAGGAGTCATGCTTTTTTCCTAGCAATAAAGCGCGCCAATATAAGGCTGACACAAGAAAGCACCATTAAAATAAAGCCCAACGCCATTAAAGATGATAAGCGTAACGACCCTGCTGGGCTTTCTGGAAATTGCAAAGCTATTAAAGAAGCGACTGTACTTCTTGGTACAAAAAGTGACCAGCCTGTTGCGGTAACATTCCCAATTACAAAAGCCACAGCCATTGTCTCGCCTAATGCCCGCCCAAGACCTAAAACAATCGCACCAATCATCCCAGTCTTAGACCATGGAACAATAATATTACGCATCACCTCCCAACGAGTCGCACCAAGCCCATAAGCACTTTCTTTCAACATCGCAGGAACAGCAGAAAAAACATCACACATCACCGCCGTCATAAAAGGCGCTATCATCATCGCAAGTACAATGCCTGATGTCATCAAGCCTGTGCCAAAAGGCGCACCACGCAATAAAGGCGATAAGATGCTACTTGTTGCAATATGATGATTCAAAAACGGCTGAATATGGCGTGCAACAAATGGCACAATTGTGAAAAATCCCCACATACCAAAAATAATCGATGGTACTGAGGCAAGAAGCTGCATCGCCATATTTACAGGTGCTGCCAAGCGTGAAGGCGCTATCGCAGTAAGCCAAAAAGCTGTACCAAAAGCGAGAGGAACCGCTATAAAAACGGCTATCACTGCACTAATAATCGTTCCTAATAAAGGCGCTAAAGCAGCATAATAATCATGAACAGGATCCCATCGTGATTGAAAAAGGAAACCAAGACCAAAATGCGTCAATGCTTGCCAGCCACCTGCAGCCATTAGAAGGATTAACCCTCCTAAAGCTAGCAATACCAAGAAAGCAGAAAAAACTATAAGGACATGAAAAACAACATCAAAGCGAAAATGGCTTTTCTTGGAAGGCAGCAGAGGCGCCATACTCATAAGTCAGAACCCTGTCATTTAATCCAAGGCTCTCCTCAGTAAAAGGAAAACCTCCCTTGTGTTAATCTTCCATAGAATAAAGGACAAGAATAATCTATGAAAAAACACATCCATATCGTGATAAAATTGACAGAACTGATCAAATCTCTTTATCTTTTTAGGTAATTTCCTTCTCTTGCAAATAATATAAAGAACATCCATGCCACATACGCAAAGATTTAACCCTTCCGCACATAGCCCTTTTCATGGACATGTCGAATATTTCTCTAATGGTGTTATTCATGGATGGGCGGCAGATCTAAGGCCAAATGCAGAGCCTGCTAGAATCCATATTCTTATCGATCGCCAAGAAGTTACACAAATTATATGCGATATTCCACGCTTAGATGTGCAAGAATCTCTTGGAACAAAACAAGAATATCTCGGTTTTTCTTACACATTACCTGAAGATTTCTTTGATAAAAAACCTCATCTCATCTCACTTCGCTTTACCGATAGATCAACCCTTCCTTTCCCTGATAAAGAAGACGCACAAATTTTTTTAGAAAATGGTTATTTTTCTGGCATTATAGAGCCTGAATATCGCAGCTATGTTGATGGTATCGATGGCGATATTCTTCGTGGATGGGCTGTTAAGAGACAAACACCTCATGATAAATGGGAAGGTCAACTCACTATTGAGGCCTCTGTTGATGGTAGAAAACTTGAGCGCGCCCGCGCCGATTTCTATCGAAGTGATGTCGCGCAATCTCTTGGCTGTGACCCATCTTGCGGCTTTGAAATTATCGTGCCACAAAAATTACGCGACCAACAGCCTCATAAATTCTCTCTCAAACTTATTCCAGATGATAAAGAACTCAATGGAAGCCCATTAACAACCTCTCTCATCGATGATGCACTTGAATCAAAACTTTTGATGTTGGAAAATGTCATTGGTGAGATGTATCGGCAATTAACCTCTGTCAGACGTGAAATACATAACCTCATCCCTAAACGCCCCTTTAATCTTCGACATTACAACCAATGGGCGCGCGATTATTATCATCTACTTCGTGAAAAAAATGCTCATCTCACCCTCACGAACCCCCTCAAAACCCTCCCCCTTATTTCTATTATTTGCCCTGTATGGCGCCCATTAAAGCAAGATTTCGAAGCAGCCCTCACCTCTGTAATCTCTCAAACCTATCCAAATTGGGAACTTATTTTAGTCGATGATGCAGGATTATGCAGCCAAACAACCTCTTTAATAAATCATTATACAAAGCAAGATAAACGCATCCGAGCCTTTGCCCATACAAAAAATAAAGGCATAGCAGAAACAACAAATTACGGCATTAAACAAGCAAAAGGTACTTATATTGCCTTTCTTGATCATGATGATATGCTTGTCGATACAGCCCTTGATATCATGATACGCGCAGCCCTCTCAACAAAGGCAAAAATTCTCTATTCTGATGAAGATAAAATAGATTCTTCTGGTCATTTCTCTGAGCCAAATCTAAAACCAGATTATAATTATCGCTATTTACTTGGCTGTAATTATATTTGTCATTTTACCATGATAGAAAAAACACTTATCGAACAAGTCGGGCTTCTCAATCCAAAATATGACGGCGCACAAGATCATGATTTTATTTTACGCCTAACAGAAGCCGTCAATGAAGAAGAGATTTTTCATGTTCCTGATATTCTTTATCATTGGCGCAAGACCGAAAATTCTACGGCCTCAACCATTAATAATAAAAAATATGCCATAGATGCTGGAATTGCTTGTGTATCTGCCCATTTAAAGCGCCAAAATCGCCCGGCAAAAGTGAGCGCTATTGATCATATGAGTCTTTATTCACAAAATTGGCTTATAAAAAAACATCCTTCAGTCAGTATTATCATCCCTTTTCGAGATAATATTGAAATCACAAAAAAATGCGTCACCTCACTTTTAGAATCGCTTTCTTATCCAAATTATGAGATTATTCTTGTCAATAATTTCTCTATAGAAAAAGAAACACAAAATTATTTAACATCATTAAATAAAAATCCAAAAATAAAGATTCTCACTATAGAAGAGCGATTTAATTATTCGCGCCTCAATAATCTTGCTGCACAAGAAAGCCGTTCGGATTTTCTTTTCTTCCTCAATAATGACGTATTTATTACACAAAAAGACTTCTTAACACTCATGATTAAAGAAGCGATCTCTCTTCCAAAAGTCGCTATTATTGGGGCTTGTCTTCTTTATCCAAATAAAACGATTCAGCATGCAGGCGTTGCTGTCGGCCCTGAAGTGATTGGCGTTCATACACATCGTGCTCAATCTCATAAAGATTATGGATATATCGGACGCATTCGCTTAAGCCATGAAGTGAGTGCTGTAACAGGTGCAGCATTTCTTATCAAAAAAGAGATCTTCCATCAGCTAGGTGGATTTGATGAAAAATATCTCCCTATTGCTTATAATGATGTTGATCTTTGCCTTAAAGCCAAAAAATCAGGCTTTAAGATTCTCTATTGTGCTGAAGCCATTGCAGAGCATCATGAGAGCCTTTCACGAGGAAGTGATGATAGGCCAGAACATGAAGAACGCTTCTTTCATGAAAACGAAACGATGCGAGAACGCTGGAAAAATTACTATTTTTTCCAAAAAGATCCGTTTTATCCACGTTATTTTACCTTAGAGAGACAAACATTCTTTGATCTTCGCAAACCAGAAGATATCTGTTAAACTAGTAGGGCAGAACTTTGTTCTATATTCGTAGGAGATAAACATGCCAAAAGTTCATACTTACGCAACACATAACAACACACCAGACAACACAAAATCTGTTTCTATTGAAACATTAAATGCACGCCTTGCAGACCTTATTGATCTTGCTCTTATCACAAAGCAAGCACATTGGAATCTAAAAGGTGCAAATTTCATCGGTGTTCATGAAATGCTTGATGGATTCCGTACAGATCTTGATGGCTTTGTTGATACAGCAGCAGAACGTGCTGTTCAACTTGGTGGCACTGCAATTGGAACATTGCAAAATGTTCATGGCAAAACAAGCTGCAAACCTTATCCAACAGATATTTATGCTGTCATGGATCATATTAAAGCATTAACTGACCGCTATGCAGTTGTTGCAAATAATGTGCGCCAAGCTATCAAAATCACAGCTGAAGCTGGTGATGATGATACAGCAGATATTTTTACAGAAATCTCACGTGGTCTTGATAAGAATCTTTGGTTCTTAGAAGCACATACGCAAGATGTCGCTGGTCCTAAAAAATAATTCTTCTTAAGAAGTGTTAAAGATAAGGCGCGATCATTATCGCGCCTTATTTTATTAGAAGTCTCTATTTAAAATCTTTGTTTCTTTATTTTTTTTATTTCTTTATTAAAGTGATAATGCAAGATGTTCCCTTGCAAAATAAAACGGATCTTCTTTTAAAACATCTGAAACAAGACGCCCATCAGGTAGCTTCTCATCTGTGATAGGCACATATATTTCTAGATTCTCAGGCTGAACCTCAGCAACCTCTTGCGTCCGTGCAAGACCTTCTAAAACAAAACCAATTAATTTACGATAATCTTCTACTGTAAAAGAAGAAGGCGGGCCGCCTTTCTTTCTTTGCACTATCCAACCACGTGTAAGATTTTCTAAACTTCCCCATTCAGAATCTTCTAAGCCAAGCGCACGCTCTCTTAAACTATCTAATGCTGCGCGTGCTATCTCATTTAAATCCTCAGAAAGAAGCGGCTGTGGTGGAATAGATGGGGATTTCTTCACAACCCATCCTTCAGTCATTGCACGTAATGCAGGCAAAATCTCAACTGGCATAGTCTTTTCTCTCAATTCTTAAAATAGATCGCAAATGCTCTTTATACTCTTATACCCCATCTAATGACGGCTGATAACATCTTCTATCAGTCGTTCATAACGCTCTAGATAATCTTTCAAAGAGAGATTTTTCTCTGCAAAAAGGCGCGCCTGATGGCTCAAATGACGTGCATAGGGAACATTTTCTAACATTTCTAAAACACCTTCTGCAATATTCTTCGGATTCAAAAAAGAGACAAAATGTGCCGTATGACCATTTTTCAAAAATTCTCTTAAAGGTGCTGTATCACTCACCACAAGTGGGCATCCAGTCGCAATCGCTTCTCTTAAAGACCATGATAATACAAAAGGATAGGTTAAATAAAGATGTGCATTTGTTCTTTGAAAAAGTCTTATCAAATCTTGATGTGATAGCCATCCTAAAAAATAGACACGTGATAAATCAATCTTGCCATCTAATTCCAGCAACATTTCTTCTTTCCAGCTTCGCCCTGAAAGAGGAGGATTACCATAACTAACGCCATCATTACCAACAATCACAATTTTTACATCAGAGCGCTCTTCTAGAATCTCAGGTATCGCACGCATAAAATTATGAAAACCACGATAAGGTTCTAAATCACGCGATGCATATGTCACAAGTTTTTCATGAGGCTCAACCACTATATGACCTATTGTAAATCTTTTTTGATATATGCTTCTATCAGGGTGGCAAAATTCAAGATCTACACCTTCATGCACAATAGAAATTTGACGCTGCGCCCAAAATG
Source organism: Pseudomyrmex cubaensis (assembly GCA_014825685.1). NCBI lineage: Eukaryota > Metazoa > Arthropoda > Insecta > Hymenoptera > Formicidae > Pseudomyrmex > Pseudomyrmex cubaensis. The sequence goes on along the minus strand of QVOA01004359.1, from coordinate 14,951 downwards.
GATAAGTCTGACGCTGAAAAGCTGTTGGCGTTTGCCCCCATCCTGGTTGCGTTAATGCTTGTAAATTAACAGAATTTTTAAGACGTACTAAAACCCCTAAATCTGAAGCCAGCTTAAATTCAGGATCAAAATCGACATCTTGCCCAACAACACGATAAAAAAATTCAAAATAGCCTAAAAGAGGCACATTCGGAAAGACATCTCCTAAATTAAGAAGCTCCCCCCAACCATGATGACCAATAATAATATCTGGAATATAGCCAAGTTCTTTTAAAGAATGCGCAACCTTTGCAACAGCCTCGGCCCTTCTTAGCGCATGCTCAAATTCTCTTAAATAAGAATAAACTTCAGGAGAAGGTGGCGGAGGTGCATTATAGAGAACCTTGCGCACCCCTGGCATGTCTTCATGTGGATTGGCTGTAATAAAAACAAGATCATGACCTCCCTGTTCATGCAAATGACGCAAAATATGAGTATATTGCGCAGAAAAACTCTGATGAACAAAGAGATAACGCATATTAAATCATCACTTTTTATTAAGCATCCTTTGGCAATAATTCTAATAAAAACGCCTCTAAAGGTGCCAGTGTTTTTGCTTCAAGCGCTTCTTCTGGATTTTCTATCGCATCAAGTTGCGTGCCATCTGTAAAACTTGCTGTTAAGCGAAGCGTCCATTTTTGTGCAGCTTCACCTTTAAGGCGCACACGCAGACCTAAAACAGGCAAAGACATACCACGCGATCCACAAAAATGCCCACTCTCAACCCAAGGAGAAAGCCAACCTTTTCCAAGAACAGCTTGATATTCAATATCACTCGGATGAATATCAAGAAGAGGATTAATTGCAAAACCTTCTATCCATGCTTGGCTTCCTGGTTGCCCCATCCATTCACCAAGAGCGACACCACAATCGCCCCGCCTTTGTATATGGGCTTGAATATCTTGTGCTTCCGCTTTCTTATCTTCTTTATCTGAGGAAGATACAAGTGACATTTCTTCACTCCCCTCTTCACCACTCAGACGCATTACTTGTAAGCGCGGCCCTTCTTTTTGTGCATTAGGATCGCGATATGTTGTAACTAAGATACCCCCATAAGCATGGTTCACACGCACTAGAGCAGCACCTTTCGCCCCACCAATCCAGCCATCTTTTTCAAAAGTACTAATATCAACAGCATCTGGAGCCATTGCAGGCGCGCGTGAAATCCTCACCCCAGGCAAACCAGATGCATCTGGCGCATCCTGACCTGAAGCATGAAAAATACAAAAGAGACCACGATCAAGAACCATCACATGCGCCCCAGCTTGCAAATCAATAATACGATTATGACTTGCCCCGCGCTCCATATCAGTCATGATACCCTAACCTCAAATCTATAAAGTAACTCGTTGTCCTTTAATAACAAAAATTTAAAAATATACTACATAAAAAATACATTTATCCTCTCTCACTTAAAAACATATCCTTTTATTCTGAAGTATTTTCCTGATTTTCTAAAAAATACATCCAAAATAAAAATTATAAGCGTAATAAATATGTAGCTAACTGCTCTATCGGCATTCCTAATGGCACAATAAAACCGCGTGACGTCTTCTTAACCCTTTCACTCACAGCGCCAATATCAAAACAAAGCACCTTAAGCCCTGCCTTCCAAAGCCAACTTAAACTATAGCACCAAGTCTCTGGCGCTATTGAGGCGATAAAACCTATATCAATATCAAGCATATGAATTAAGCTTAAAACATCTTTTTCTTGATATTCTCCCGTAATTTTTATCCCTGCTGCTAAAAGCGCATCATCATCTTCAGTACTGCCAATCACCACAATTTCAATCGGAAGATGATGATCTTGAATATAACCCCCTAATTCCTTGAGAATATGATAGCCTTTCCAAGCACTAATGCCCCCAACAACACCAACACGCAAAACACGCCCTCGCTTTCTTGGCTTTAATGGTGTTTCAATAATATGAGTATCATTTTCCCAAGCATCTATCTCAATTTCTTTCTCGATCTCTTTTTCAAGTGGAATATGGCGTTTAAGCCGCCTTGCAGCATCTTCACATGGTGCAATAATGCTTCGCGCTGTCATTAATTCTTCTTTAGAACGCTCTAAAAGATGCATGATAGACATATCTTCAGCAGGTGCTGGCTTCGCTTTTATACATGCCTCACATCCTTTTATATCAGGCTCGCCACAATAACGCCAATTGAGTCCAAGTAAAGCAATACGTGGGCAAAACCAAATATGATCATGAATAAAAACATCATAAGGCACATCTAAAAGACGATGTAACCTTCTTACCCATGGTGCATGCCCAATAAGATGATGCCACTCAACATGCCTAACCTTCAAACGATTAAGAAAAGACACTAAGAGCGCACCTTCAGTTGGAAGCGAAAATAATAAATTAGGGAAAAGATCTTCATCTTCACAAAAAATCAAACGACATCCGACCTCAGTAGGCTTTAACATCAAAACAAGATAATTTTCTTTCTGAAGTTTTTCTGCTCTTTCCTTAACAAAACGCCCAACACCGCCGCCCGCATTATGAACAATCATCAAAATTGCTCCACGCGCCTTTTTTTGATTAATTTTACGCCCTTCTAAGAAAGCTTGATCTAAACGCCGCCTCATAATCTTAAGAGGATCACGCCTTTGAAACTCATCAATAAGCTGATGATATCCTGGATGCAACGCATTTAAAATTTCTAAGTTACGCCCTATAAGCTCCTCTTTCCCAATTTGGAAGCTCGCCCCACCAACGTGACGTACATAAATATCTGTCGCAATAATATGGCTAAATCCACGCATACGCGCTCTTAAGCAAAAATCATTTTCCTCCCCATAACCTTGAGAAAAAATATCGTCACGAAATAACCCCGTTTCTGCAAGACATGCAGCAGAAATCGCCATACAAAACCCATTGGCTGTGGGCATATCTATCAATTTTTTATCAGATAATTCCTGACAAAGCTGATCTAATTTTCTTGCTTGTTGCACATTAGGAAAAGGATTTTTCTTCTCCATAGAAGGATAAGAACAAATCCCTCCATCATTGGAAAATGGTGTCACAGTACCAACATGACGATAATTCAACCATGCTTGCAAACGTTCAACCCATTTAGGAAAAACAATCGTATCACTATTTAATAAAATAACATCGCATTGCCCAACATAACGCAACCCATGATTAATACTCGCAGGATAGCCGCGATTTTCCTCATGTCTTAATAAAGTAATGCGGCCTAAATCGGCTAATTTATCAAGTGCCTCTTTAAGCGCTATCTCTTCTGTTGCATCATCAACAACAACAATATCAACATAAGGCGGTACTGTCTCTAAAACCGAATCCAAACACGCCATAACTGTACGATAATCACGATAAATAGGAATAATCACTGCACATTTTGGCTTTGCAGCACGCATAAACGCCCCGCGCTCAATAGGCTCATAACGATGCTGCACAGCAATAGGGCGCAAATGCGCAGGATAAGGTGTTCTTCGTGCTAAAAGCTTTCCTAAGCGTGGATCAAGCGGTGTGCCAGAAAGTAATCTCTTATAATGATCACGAATAATAACCCCGCCACTCCCATGATCTGCCAAAGATTCCAAAGGAATAGAAAAACAATATGGTCTCCATAAAGGCATATTTATCCTTGTGGTCGCTGTTGTCACCTCTCCCTCTTGTGGAATAATTTCCCTGCTGCCCTCATGACCATCAACAAAAACACGCCCGGCAAAATCAGGCTCAGCAGGATACCAGAGCCATCCTTCAATCGCTGTTTCTGTCGGGCGCACAAGAGAATCGCACCAAGTAAGAATCGGCACATTTAAAGGACTACCAAGAAGATGCTCCCCTTCAACACGTACAGAAATTTGCGAAGCACGAAACCATTCACGATCCTCTGTTATGATCTCATTTAAATGATAACGCCCTGATGGAAATTCCCCTATACGCTTACCATCAATAGAGAGGCGAAAATGCTTATTAGAACATACTGTCAAAATACCATGATTAGAAAGCGTAACCCAACCATGCCCATCTAAAAATGATAATTCTGTTGCTAAGGAATAAAATTCTTCCGATAAATGAAAAGAAGATAATGCTTCTGCAAGCGCTTGGCGTGCATCTCTACGTCTCTCTAAATGATAAAGACACATAACCGAGGCAAAAACAGCCTCTCTTAAACGATATTTTTCTTTTAAAAATTCAAAACGTTCTAATGCAAGCGACCAATAACCAAGCTGAAACGCCACCATCGCATAAGAAAAAATAACATGCCCATTCTCACCCGCTAAACGTTCCGCACGCCCCAACCAAAAAAAACCCGCTTCTAATAAACCACGCTCAACACATGTTTGCCCTTGCTCAAAAGCACGTTGCGCCTGCTGCGAACGTAGCTGATACCATGCTTGTTTCTCTTTTTCTTCTATCTTCACCCCATAGCCTAAAAATTGTAATGGCGTAGATATCTCCAAAGCAGAGAATGTGTGATTCATAGAAGAAGAAGCTTTTTGCATTAGGATGTCTCTTACATATTTAACAAATGATAGTTATCATAAAATATTATCATATGTTAACTATTCTGTTCTGTTTTTATGCAAGGCATCAAGCATCTCCCTAGCTTGCGCAACGCCTTGATCTGCCGCGCGCTCAAGCCATTTTATACCTTCTTGATGATCCACACGCCCAGCGCGACCAGTTATCAAATAGCGCCCTAACATCATTTGAGAAAGCGCATGACCCGCATTCGCTGCTTGCTCAAAATAATCCTGTGCTTTAAGCAGATCTTCTTCAATATCATGCCCACCACCATAAAGGGCCCCTATAGAGAAGAGCGCATCAATATTACCTTGTGACGCTGCTATTTTATATAATTCTAGTGCGCGCTGATGATCTTGCCAAATACCCAATTGCCCCGTCACAAGAATTTGTGCAAGAACAACACATGCATCTCCCATGCCTGCATCCGCTGCACGTTCAATCCACTCAAATCCCTCTAATGGATCCCCTAAGCGCCCATTAGCTTCTAATATAAGCCGCCCATACCAATATTGCGCATTCACAACGCCATTCAGTGCCTTACCTAACCAATATAAGGCTTTCTCTTCATCTTTTTCACAGCCTAAACCATTGGCTAAACAAACACCAAGATTAAAGGATGCTAACTCATTACCTCCCTCAGCTTGTTTAGCAAGGCGTGTATGAAGATCATCTTTATAATGTTCTTCCTCAGTACCTCCTCCAAGAATTAAATTACCAAGATCCGCATTTGCATAAGGATCATTACCTTCAGCTGCACGATTAAACCAATAAGCTGCCTTCTTGAAATCACGCCATGTACCACTTCCACAATAATACATCACCGCCAAAGCACGCGCTGCTGCAACATGGCCAAGATTAGCAGCATGCTCATACCATTTAAGCGCTTCAGATGGATTATGAAGCAGAACTTCGCCCTTAACATAAAGATCGCCCAACATAGCGGCCGCATCTGCAATACCATTATGCGCCGCACGCCGAAACCAACTTTCAGCTTGAACAATATTCTTCTCAACCCCAATCCCTTTAAGAAGCATAAGCCCATAATGAGATTGCGCAGGTGCGATTCCTTCTTCAGCAGCTTTTTTATAGCAATAAGCTGCTTGCTCTATATTTGGCTCAATTCCTTTTCCTGTCTCATACATCCATCCTAATGTTGTATAAGCAACAGCAACACCCCGCTCTGCTGCACGCTGGAAAAGCCTTTCCGCCTTGGCATAATCTTCTTTCTCTTTTGCTTCATTAAGAATAATCAGCGCATAACCATAATAACCCTGCGCAGCCCCCCCATTTGCCGCACGCTCATACCAACGCCGCGCTTGCTCTAAATCTTTTAACGATTCAGAGCCATAAGTCAGAATCCATCCAACTAATGCTTGAGAATCTGCATGATCCTTATTAGCCCCTAAACGCGCCCATTCAAGCGCTTTTTCATAATCAACTTTTTTCGGCTCTGCCTCTTTATTTTGCTCTGATAAATTAAATGACGCCACATAGCTGGGGTCAAAATTCTCAGGAAGGCCTGTTAAATATAAAGTTGCTAAACTAAAGCACGCATCAGCTTGCTCTTGCGATGCCGCACGATAAAGCCAACGTGCCCCCTCTTCAAGCGAGAAAGGCGCACCTTGCCCTCTAAGATAACAACGCCCAACATAATATTGCGCATCAATCATCCCTTTATTGGCCAATGCCGCAAAAGTTGTAAAAGCGTCTTTTTCGTGCCCTTCCTCCAGATCACGAACAGCTCTCTCCAATTTCCGCGAAGAAGGGAAAAACGCTTCTAAACTTTTATTCAACAAAGCCATATATTATCCTCAACTATATATTCTCAAGAAGGTTCACGCATACCCTCAGAAACAGCGGGGACAAGACGACTAAAGAGATATTCAATAATGGTTCGCTGACCAACATCAATATCTGCACGTACAGGAACACCAGGCGTTGGATGGAAGAAAGATGGCACATTATGAAGCGTATAATGATCGATCTTTAAACGCACACGATAAAATACAATAACGCCAGATTGCCCTGCAAATTGCTTCGGATCAACACCTGCACGAATATTACCCGCAACAGCTTCTTGCGGCATAAATGTATCAGAACTAATCACACTCACATGCCCATCTGCACCACCATACATATCATATGGAAAAGTAACGAATTTAATCAAAGCATGATCATTATTTTTAACATACCCGCCATCTTGGGCTGTCATAATCCCTTCCATCTGCAATTCCGAACCAGAAGGAACAAGCGTTGCTAAAGGCATCCCCGCCTCTATCACAGATCCAACAGATACGCGCCCTAAAGTTAGGACAACACCATCTTGAGGCGCACGAAGCAAAATCATATTTTGATGAATACGCGCCTTACGATATTTAGAACGCAACTCATCATAACGCCCTTCAACTTCAGTAAGTTCGCTATAAATCTTTACTTTCCATGATTGCAAATAAGATTCACGCGTTGCCTTTAAAGCAGATAATTTTTGCACTGTTGAATTTACAGTTTGCTGTGTTGTAATTAATGTACGCTCTGTATCAATCATCGTATCCTGCGCCCCTAAAGTAGAAAGGCGCGAACCAACTTGATCTTTTTGTTCTTGTTTACGCATTGCTAAAACAGACGAAACAATACGCAACTTACTTTCTAATATCGCCTTTGTTGCACGAAGACCTTGCAGATCTGTCTCCATACTTGCAATACGCTGATCAAAATCTTGTAAATTCGCATTATAATCTTTTTGACGGCGCAAGAATGCTTCACCCTGCTCAATAGAGGCAGGAACATTCATATCAGGATGAAACTCTTCTCCTTGAGCCTCTGCTTTTAAGCGTTCAATCTGTGCTTGAAAAGATTGCATTTGCGGAACTAAACTATCTAAATCCGCTTGCGTTAAAGAAGGATCAAGATGGGCAATGACTTGCCCTTTATGCACAAAATCTCCAATATGCACATCAAGAGAGCGCACAATAGAACTTTCAAAAGGTTGCACTAAAACTGTAGGTGCATCAGAAATCAAACGCCCCGAAACCGTCACAACCTTATTAACAGGAAATAAGGCCATCGCCGCCAAACATGCCGCACATAAACTGCCAACAATCCATATAATATGGCGTGCTGATGCTGTTGCTGGTAAATTCACCATCCCTTGCGTTGGCGAATGAAACTCTAAAAGTGCAAGCGGCATTCCTTGAGGTGAAAAAGGATCTGTTGCTTCACGCGGCTCATTATGCACAACATCTAAATCATCATTCTCTGCAGCTCCTTTCTTCTCTTCAGCAAGAAGAGCCTCAAGTTGTGCTTCAATGCGCTTTAATTTATCCCCTTCACTCTCTTCAGGCTGATTATCACTACCAGAAGGACGATTATTCATATCGGTCATGGCTGCTCTCCTTCTAAAATACCTCTAGAATCTTGTGGTCCCCCTTCTTCATTATTGTCATGTAAATGACGATTTTGCTGCATCCATAACATGCGATAAATCTCACAACGTTCTAACAAGACAGAATGAGGTGCGATATCAATCAAAGCGCCTTTATCCATAACCGCAATAAGATGACAATTAACCAAAGATGAGAGACGATGCGAAACAATCACCATTGTCCGCCCACGCCCTAAATGCGCAAGATTTGCATTCACTAAAGCTTCTGATTCTGGATCTAGTGCCGAAGTAGCTTCATCAAGAATCATTAATTTAGGATCGGAAATAACCGCACGCGCAATGGCTAAACGCTGCCTTTGACCACCAGAAATATTGGTCGAACCCTCTTCGATCCATGTTTCATATCCCGCAGGCATACGCTCAATAAATTCTTCAGCCCCAGCAAGGCGAGCAGCTTTAACAACATCATCAATCGTAAGACCAGGGCGACCCGCTGTAATATTATCCTTAATCGTTCCACGAAAGAGAAAGTTATCTTGCAACACAACACCCAAAGAGCGGCGCAAATGATGTAAATTAATTTCTCTTAAATCGATCCCATCAAGCCTTAAATATCCCTCATAATTGCGGCTAACACCTTGCAAAAGTCTTGTAATTGTTGATTTACCAGAACCAGATCGCCCAACAAGACCAAGCATCGTCCCTGCAGGAATCTGAAAATTAACATCTACCAGCGCTTTTGTTGCAGCCCCTGGATAAGTGAAGTTCACATTCATGAAACTCAACTCACCCTTAATAACTGGGCGCATCCCTGTTGTTAGCGCTTTTGTTTCTGTTGGATGATTAAGCACAACACCTGCCTCATCAAGAGACATTGTGACTTCATGAACTTTTTCCATAATTTTTGCAAGGCTCACAAGGGGTGCCGCAACCCGCCCCCCTAACATCATGAAAGCCATTAACGCACCCGCATCTAAAGAGCTTGTCTTATGTAAAACAAGATACGCACCAACAAGCAAAATCCCGCGATTAATAAACATATTCATAGGCATCACAAGCGTATTGGCCCAATTAGAAATACGTCCCGCTGCTAAACGCCATTTAACAACTTCAGCTGTACGCTCATCCCATTCATTACGCCGCGTATTCTCAAGCGCTAAGGTCTTAACCGTTCTAATACCTGCAACAGTCTCATAAAGTGTCGCACTTCTACGCATTTCCATACGAATAAGATACATCGTCACACGCGTCATCGCAGGGATCATAATCACAACAATCAAACCAATAGCCCCAGCAGATGCTAAGGTCATCCATGCTAATGTTGCGCTCATATAAAATAAAACAGGCATCACAACGATTAATACAAACATATCAAGCAATGTATTTAAAAGCTGCCCTGTTAGAAAATCACGAACCTTAAAAATAGAGTTAAAACGCCCAAGAACTTCACCTGCCTGTTCACGTTCATAAAATTCTAAAGGCAAAGCAAGAAGGCGATTAAATGCATGGAGCGAAATACGTGCATCAAGACGCGTACTGACAACAAGTGTTAATTCTTGCCGTCCATAAGTAAGTAAAACCTCATAAAGACCAAGAACAACAACAAACCCAGTCAAAGACACCAACGTTGCCATAGAGTGATAATTAACCACACGATCAACAACCTGCATCACAATCATTGGTGGGAAAAGCTGCAAAATACTCAAAATCATCGAAGAAAAAACAATATCTCTTAAGCTTTTCTTCTCACGCAACACCATTTTGACAAACCAATGTAAGTCAAAACGTGCATCCGCCTCAGATTCATCACGCTTGCGCTTAACAAGCACAACCTCACCTGTCCAAACTTGCGAAAGACGCAAATGATCTACTGGAACAGGCGGTTCACTTTCACCCTTTAACGGGTCACGCAACCAAACAATATCTTTTTCAGGATCTGTCCGAACAAGCAAACCTGCTGAACCATCACGAAACATCAAAACAACAGGCGGCGTATTACCAAGGCGCACCAAATAACGCCAACGAAGACGCATTGCTTTTGCAATTGCACCACTATCACGCAACCAGCGTACCAAACTCGCTGGCGAAGGATATTCCTCTCCCACTTCTGCCGCAAAATCACGTATATCCATGTCCAATCCATGGAAACGCGCCGCCGCTATAATAGCATGAAGACGAATATAGACAGGATTCTGTGCTCTTTTAGGATCATGCTCTGGCAAGGATTGGGAACTCACGAAATATCCTCTATTATCATTATAAAAGCCTATGGAATGCGCTCAAAACATATCTTATCAATAGAAATGCTTATCTTAGAACAATATCTCATCACGACATAGCTCAAAAATTCAATTCAAAAATTCAATGAAGCATCATTCTGACAAACCAAAATTAAGACAAAATTATATTCATACTATTAAATATCAAAATAATGGTTCCACAGGGGAAAATATTTTTATATTATTGTAAATAAATATTAATTTTTATCACTTTATTTTCCATTTTTCCTCTTTTCGATAGAAAATTTTTTATTATATAGGACTAATTATGTCCATTTTATACCAATATGCATCCGAACTTCCTCAAGATTCACATGAAAATATTCATGATGGATTTTCCACTCCTCTTTCTCCGCGTTCTTTTCCTAAAATTGAACTTATCGCCCTCAATGAGCCACTTGCCCAAGAACTTGGCTTAGACCCAGACTGGCTGCGTTCCCCAGAAGGGCTTGCTCTTCTTGCTTATGGTCAACGTCCTGATGGCAAACCACCTGTTGCTATGGCTTATGCGGGTCATCAATTTGGTGAATTTGTTCCCTCACTTGGTGATGGTCGTGCCATGCTTGTTGGTGAACTTAAAAATAAAGATGGAGAAATTTTTGACCTTCATCTTAAAGGTTCAGGTCAAACACCATTTTCACGCCAAGGGGATGGAAAATGTGCCCTAGGCCCTGCACTTCGTGAATATATGATGAGTGAAGCTATGCACGGGCTCAATATTCCAACAAGCCGCGCCCTTGCAGTGCTTAAAACAGGCGAAACGCTTCAACGTGATACCCCACAAGAAGGGGCTGTCATTGCACGCGTTGCAAAAAGTTTTATTCGTTTTGGCACATTTCAATATTTTGCAGCACAAGGCAATATTCCTGCCCTCAAACAATGTGCAGATTTTGCTATTAAACGCCTCTGCCCAGAAGCTCAAAAATCAGAAAATCCTTATCGTGCATTTTTTGAATATGTCACTGATAAGCAAGCCTCTCTTGTTGCAAAATGGCTCAGTGTTGGTTTTATTCATGGCGTTCTCAATACTGATAATTGTGCAATTTCAGGCGAAACACTTGATTACGGCCCCGCTGCTTTCCTAGATGAGTATGACCCAATGAAAGCTTTTAGCTTCATTGATCGAGGCGGGCGTTATAGCTATGGGCAACAACCACAAATCACCTTATGGAATCTCACACGCTTTGCCGAAGCTATTCTTCCACTCCTTGGCAAAGATGAAGAAGAAGCCACAGAGCAAGCTCAAAATGTTCTTGGTGGATTTGATATACTCTTCTCTCATTATTGGCTTGATCTCTTCCGTCAGAAGCTTGGGCTTTTTGAAAAAGATGAAGATGATATTCAGCTTTTAGAACATTGGCTTGAAACCATGCATACAGGTCATGCAGATTTCACCCGTACTTTCCGCGCCTTAAGTGCACATAAAGCAGTATTCCACACAGATTATCGCGATGTCCGAAGCGCAATACCAAATAATAAAGGCCATGCCGATCTCTGTCGCACTGATATGATGGCACGCCTTCTAAAAGAAACAAAATCCCCGCAAGAACGCCAAAAAATGATGCGCTCTGTTAATCCACGCCTCATTCCACGTAATCACCTCATAGAAAAAGCAATTTCCAAAGCTTTAAAAGGTGATTTCTGGTTCTTCCATCATCTCAATGAAGCATGGCAAGAACCTTTTAGTCATATTCCGACAGATTCTCTATTAGATATGCCACCAAGAGAAAGCGAACGCGTACGCTTTACCTATTGCGGAACCTAATAGCGTGCTTCCCCTTATATCTTCTTTAAATATAGGGGGATGATTTTTACATATTCTTAGAAAACATAAAGAAGTAAAGTGCCTTTACTGCATCGAGATAGTTAGCATTAGGATTTTCTAAGCAATATTTCTTTAACCATTGATGTCTAAATTCCTCATCAGATTTCGAACCTACCGTAATATCCTTACTTCCTTTTGCAGCTACAAATAACGTCAGATTCATTCCTGTAATCATACCATTCGCTGCCTCTTCATACACATCACTCATATATGTATTACTATCATCAACAATAAATTTCTGACATGACATTGCTGCCACGCCCAACGCTTCATAACTATGCTTTGTTGTTTGCGCAAACAGGATATTAAATGGACATAAAACAAATATTAAACCACAAAAAACAGAAAATTTAACAAAAGAAGAAAAAGACATTTATCAAACATCCATCAATAAAATATTCATAGAAAAAATATTCATTAAAAAAGCTGACCTCTAACAAGATCAGCTTTCAAAATAGTAAAGCAAAACTTTAACTATCACAAACTCTAAAAGCTAAAAGCTTATTTTGTCAAAGAGATAGCGCGCTTCATCGCATCACTAAGCCCTTTAGGAGAAAGTGGGAACTTCATCTCCTTACCATTAATCGCACTAATAGAAACTTCCAACTTCTGTGCTTTCTCTATTTTCTTCAATGTGCCTGCCTCAAGATCTAAAGGTGCAACACATCCTGTTGGCAAACATGTGCTAAATGGAAAAACATCCCCAACAGGCGTACCATCAGCTAAAATCGTTAAACCTTTAGATAATTCTACCCCAAAAGGCACCACAGCAGAACCACGAAGCTGCATACCTTCTGGCTGAAAAGACATCACTAAAAGACGCTGACGCGGGCGCGCATTCCAAACCTGCTGTTGCACAACACAGCGATTCGTCCCCTTCACGCTGCTACATCCCAAGGTCCAACCTTGATAAGATTCATTTAACGAACTTGCACCATTTGGCAAAGATGATGCAGATTTATCTGCAGCATATCCTTCACTGGCAAAGAAGAGTGATGATGCGCCCATCATCACAACCGCGCCCATTTTTAGAAATTTGTTAAACATCATTTTAAATCCTTAAACTTAACTTTTAGAAACGAACGCGAACATTCGCACGAACACCAGTTTCTTGTGAATGGTTACCATATTGACCCACATAAGAAAGCCCAACATCAACCATGTCAGTAATCCAAGCACGTAAACCAATATCGAGTAACGCCGTATCATCAGACATTGGCGCACCAGCAACATCCATTACACCACTACCACCATCTGCAAAGCTTTCATGCACTGTAGGTGTTAGCGCACCAAAACCATGACGATAAGCAGCAGAGCCATAAGGTTGAAGAATCATCTGACCCACTTGATATTTAGATGATGCACGAACACCAACAGACATCAATGTAATACCAACATCTTGCTTATAAACATGCAAGGCTGCTGCACCACCTGATTCTGTTGAAGACCCGCTATCAAGATTCATGTAGGTCAAGCCAGCATATGGTTCAATAATCGTACGATCACCAAGATGGAAATTATAGCCTAACTGACCATAAACTTGCCCTAAGCCACTAAGAGAAGAGCCATGTTGACGATAATCACGCCCAATCGCTGTACTTCCATTATATACATTATAATTCACACTGCGATTCGTGCTAATCATATCCCATGTATAATCAGCACCAAGGCTTAATTTTAAATCACCCCAACTTCTACCAGCATAAACACCAATCGTCACATCATTACTAGATCCAGAAGAAGCACGTCCTTGATGCACATTAAAGCCAGTATGATCATAACCTAAAACGCCACCAACACGCCAAGGACCATTAAAGATTTCATGATCCGCACCAACAATGAACCCAGCTGTATTATGATGTAAGGTCGCAGAATTACTATTACCACTATTAGAACCTATACCACCATAAGCCTGACCCCAAACAAGTGTTTGGCGCTGTGTGCAACGTGGTGATGTAATACGGTAACTATGTGGCTCTGCCTCTGTTGCTGTCTCTCCACCATTTTGATAACCGCTACATTCTCTATTACGAAGACGCCCTAAAACTGCCTCGCGAATATAGTAACCATTTTGGAACAATGCAGAACGAATAGAGGCATTGATTTCACCAGAAAGCGCATCATAGCTCTTTTGACGCTCAGCCTTCGCTGTTGCACTCATAGAAGAATCAGAAACGCTATCATCCATATAAGGTGCATCTTGGGCAATCGCACCTGTTGAGTTATCAAGCGCATGACCAACAGCATTCGCATTTCGCGTCATGCCTGAACCACCAGCAAAGCTATTATTTGCATTATGCCCCAAGACCAAGTCAAGCGAATCACCACCCGCTGCATCTGGATTCAATGAAGCCTGTAGGTAACGGTTCGTTGTCACCATATTATTATTCAAAGCGGCAAGACTAACAGAAATACCTTTGCCACCTGTCATAATACGATAATCATAAGCCTGACCAAAATTTGTACCAAATTCTGTATTAACTACAAGTTTCGTACCATCTTGGATCGTGGCAGATCCCCCAACCTGAATAAGGTCAGAAGCATTATTTGGACCAAGGCGAACGTCTATACTTGAACCATTACCGTTAGAGTCATTATTAATCGCTAAATTACCATTAATTGTGAGCGTTCCCATCTGGCTACTACCAGCATCAGAAGCTGTGATCGTACCACCATTAACAGAAACATCACCACCAATTGTTCCCGTACCGCGTAAAGTTGCATTAGAAGCTACAGTTGTCGTACCTGTTGCGCCACTCTCATTACCATCAACCTGCAACACGCCATTATTAACATCAGTATCGCCCTGATAACTATTTGTACCTGTTACAATAAGCATACCGCTGCCATTTTGGACGAACTGTCCTTGACCATCAATATTGGAACTTAGGGTAACATTATCACTATGATCACTCT